>CAOLHI010005187.1:0-79934 GCA_948474755.1 Ctenosaura bakeri
ATGAGTTTGAAGGCACACAACAAGCCATATAAGGGCTTTATAAATCATGGTCATAGGTCATGAGCACCAAATTGTGGTCATCAAATCCGCAGAGTGTGGACACCAAACTGGAAATTATAGCAAATACTTCAGAAGAGGAGGATGACCAAAATGGTGAGAGGCCTGGAAGCCATGAAGACCTATGAGAAGTGGCTTATGGAGCTGGGGATCTTTAGTCTGAAGAAGAGAAGGTTAAGAGGGGATATGATAGCCGTGTTTAAATATTTGAAGGGATGCCATGTTGAGGAGGGAGCAGGCTTGTTCTCTGACACTCCAGAGACTAGGACAACAAGCAATGGATTCAAGCTGCAGGAAAGAGGATTCCACCTGAACCTCAGGAAGAACTTCCTGATGGTCAAAGCTGTCCGGCAGTGGAATATGCTGCCTCCATGGAGTGTGGTGGAGTCTCCTTCTTTGGAGGTTTTTAAGCAGAGGCTGGATGGCCATCTATTGGGAGTGCTTGGATGTGGGTTCCTGCATGGCAGGGAGTTGGACTGGGTGGCCCCTCTGGTCTCTTCCAACTCCATCATTCTATTCTAGACAGAGAATCAAGAGTCTGAATAATCTGAACAGATTGGAGCACTGCGCCAAAGACAACAAAACAGGGATAAATGTAAAGTGGTATATTTAGGGAGGACAAATCAGATGCACAAACGTAAGATGGGTGACTACAAGTCTGACAACAATACATGCGAAAAGGATCTAATGGGCTCAGGAGACTACAAGTTCTTTGGTGAACCAGCAGGCAGTCCAAGCATCCAACCTTGCATGAGGCAGTTTTGAACCTTCCTGTGAACCCTTCCTCATAATCCAGCACAGAGGACAGAAGACCCAACCAAAAGGAGGAAACTTCACTAGGACAACAAGTCCCACTGAGTGAGAAGCTCCATTTTCAAAGTCAGTATCCCTGTGAAGGACATCCATCATGGTATAAGTGGTTTCGGCACTGGACTACAACCCTGGAGACCAAAGTTCAATTCCTCACTCAGCCATGGAAACCCAATGGGTGACCTTGGGTACCTCACACGCTTCCAGTCCCAGAAAATCCCATGATAGGTTCACCTTAGGGTCACCATAAGTCGGAAGCGGCTTGAAGGCACACAACAACAACATTGCCTTTGAAGACCAGTTTGTCAAAAGTCTCCTCTTCCCACCTTGCCCAGAAATTGGCAAGACTGGACAATGACAATGCAGGGCCCTAGACTATTCAGCAATACTGAGAAAAGATATGGGAATTCATAGAATCCTAGAGTTGGAAGAGACCACAATAGCCATTGAGTCCAACCTCCTGCCATGCAAACTTTCAAAGCACCCCAGCAAACGGCCATCCAGCCTTTAAAAGCATCCAAAGAAGGTGACTCCACCACACTTCGAGGCAGCATATTCCATTGTCAAACCGTTCTGACCATCAAGAAGTTCTTCCTGATGTTTAGGTGAAATCTCTTGTCCTATAGTTTTAATCCATTGCTCCATTACCCAGTTTCTGGAGCAACAGAAAACAAGCTTGCTCCATCTTCAACATGACACCCCTTCAAATATTTAAACATGGATATCACGTTAGCTCTTAACCTTCATTGAACATACCTACTCCCTAAACCGTTCCTCATAGGGCATGGTTTCCAGACCGTTCACCATTTTGGGCAATCAATTATTAAATCATCGGCCAAGAGCTAGAAGATCCTTACCTAGAGAGGCCACCATCCCATAATTCTTCTCCATGACCTCTGTGTGCAAGGCCCTTTGGTTGGGATCCAGCAGGGCCCACTCCTCCTCACTGAAATGGACAGCCACCTCCTCAAAGGCCACCTGAAAGAGTGAGAGGTTTAATGCTTCTTCCACAGCTGAGCAAACTCACAAGGCACACTTACGCTGATGGTCTGAACAGAAGATCTAGGCCTTTGGGAATACACACACCCTTTCTCTGCAGCATTCAAAAGAACCTTTAAGTGGAAGTGAGTGGAGGTTTTAATGGAGGATCTGGGCCTTCAGGAATGGTGTTCCAAGGGAACTGCACATTCCTGTTGGAAATGTGAAAACAAGAAGGGACATTTTGCTGCACAGAATCATAGAATCATAGAGTTGGAAGAGACCCCAGGGGCCATCCAGTCCGACCCCCTGCCATGGAGGAACACCCATCAAAGCATTCCCAACAGATGGTCATCCAGCCTCTGCTTAAGAACCTCCAAAGAAGGAGACTCCACTACACTCCGAGGCAGCATATTCCACTGCCGGACAGCCCTGACCGTCAGGAAGTTCTTCCTGAGGTTCAAGTGGAATCTCCTTTCCTGCAGTTTGAATCCATTGCTCCTTGTCCTAGTCTCTGCAGCAGCAAAAAATGAAGGTACACAAAGGGCACCTCATTATTTCAATCCAGAGAAAGGCAACTACGGTAGGCCTTCCATATTCATAGAATCATAGAATCACAGAAATGTAGAGTTGGAAGAGACCGCAGGGGCCATCCAGTCCAACCCCCTGACATGCAGGAACACCCATCAAAGCACTCCCAACAGATGGCCATCCGACCTCTGCTTAAAAACCTCCAAGGAAGGAGACTCCACTACACTCCCAGGCAGCAGATTCCACTGCCGGACAGCCCTGACTGTCAGGAAGTTCTTCCTGAGGTTCAAGTGGAATCTCCTTTCCTGCAGCTTGAATCCATTGCTCCTTTTCCTAGTCTCCTAGCATGGGGTGAAAAATTCTGGGTGCAAATACATATGTTGATTTAGAGAATCTTGAAGATTAACTTACAGTTGAAACCAGAATTGTTTCTTCAGGGACTGATGGATGAACATTTTGACAAGAACTATGAGAAAGTATTCCAATATATGATTACAGCAGCAAGATAATGTATGCCCAGGGATGGAAGAATAATACTCTACCTTCTACAGAAGATTGGTTGTTAAAAGTGAACAAGTTATCAGAAAAGGACAAATCGTCTACTTTGATTAGAGAAAAGTCATTAGCAACTTTCGTGAAAAACTGGAAATGCCGACAGACTTTTTTTTGAGAAAAAAAGAAGGTGAAACAATAACCATGTTTTGAACGATAGTTTGATTATTAGAAGAGGTGTAATACCAGTTTATAAAGAGTGAGATGGGATGTAGGACATATGTGTATTATCACAGAAAAGACAGTTGGAAGTTACTTGTAGTTTGTGGTAGTATGTTTTTTTCTCTTTTTGTTATTCTTTAATTGCATAGTTGACCCTCCACATTCACTAGGGTTATGGGTGAAGGATCCTTGAAAAAGGGGAAAAATTGCAAATATCAAAATGTGCGTGTGTCTGTCTGTCTGTGAGAAGGGGGCTGAGGCACGGTGGGGGGAATGGGCACCCAGAGTGAGGGAAAGGAGAGGAAAAGGAGGTCAGTCGGTAGGGTGGTCCTATATTTCCTCTCCCTCACCCATCTCCTTCCTCAGGTGTCTGTGTGGGGGCATTGGGAGAGAGTTTGTTATGCTGAGAAACTGAGCTGAAAGCTGTCCTCAGCTGGCCAGGCAGGGGCTGGTGGAGAAAGAGGACCAGAGGTGAGTTTTTAAAGAGCTGCGTGGCCTGATAGGAGCCACTGAGTGAAGGTTCTCCTCGAAAAGAAATGTTTGAGGTGGGAGGGTCAAGAGTTAGAGAAACTCACAAATAATCATAGAATCATAGAGTTGGAAGAGACCCCAGAGGCCATCCAGTCCAACCCCCTGCTATGCAGGAACACCCATCAAAGCATTCCCAACAGCCTCTGCTAAAAACCTCCAAAGAAGGAGACTCCACCACACTCCAAAGCACCATATTCCACTGCCAGATAGCTCTGACCGTCAGGAAGTTCTTCCTGAGGTTCAGGTGGAATCTCCTTTCCTGCAGCTTGAATCCATTGCTCCTTGTCCTAGTCTCTGGAGCGGTAGAGAAGAAGCCTGCTTGTTCCCTCCTCAATATGACATCCCTTCAAATCCGTGAAAGTCAAACCAGCAAATGTGGAGGGCTGACTGTATATGTGTTTGTGTCTGAATTGTGAGTTTGTTAGTATCTAGTTGGTTGGTTGTTATTTCATTAGCTAGCTAATTCTTTTGTCAGTAATCTGTTAGTAATTTGTCATTAGTCTGTTTCTGGTAGGAGTGTTTGATGTACTTTTAACATATGCAATCTTTAATAGAATTTTTTTTTTAAAAAAAAAGAAGGAATGGCATTCCAAATCTCCTCAGTAGGAAACTTGGGCAAAAGCAGAAGACAAGAGAAAGATGGTGCCACGCTGTGTGGTGTGTGCAATGGACAGCAGAGAAGCACAGCTCATCGTAATTTTCAATCTTTTTACCTGATCTGTTTGTACAGAAATCGTCTCCGCTACATCAAGAAGAAGAGATGAATTATTACATTGTTCTGGATTTCTTGGGCCATCTCCTGTGAGATCTGTAGGGGAAAAAAAAGAAATAGAGGAAGATTTTTTAAATTATTTATTTGTATCCCACCTCTCCATATGGATCGAGGCGGTGAACAACTTACAAATAGCATGTACTTCTATACGTGCCCCCAACAAGCTGGGTACTCATTTTACCGACCTGCGGAAGGACGGAACCTGAGTCAACCTTGGAGCCCGGCAGGATCGAACTCACAACCTTGTGGCTTGCAGTACTGGCATTTAACCACTGCGCCACCAGGGCTCCTTTCATTTCAAGATTCATTTCATTATGAGTTTTTTCCCCCCAAACCTCACTTTTAAACCAAAGTACAGGCACAACTCACTTAACAAAGTCTCCTGCGGAAGAGAAATTGGGCAGATCTGGCTGACGGTTGCCAACTGCAGCTCAGGGAAAGCTGTCAGGGGGACTATGGGTGAAAAGAATTTAACAAAACCACAGAGACTGTCTCTGGGAGAACAGACAGGGTTTCAGAGCTGACAGAAACAAGGTGTGGATTTCAGAGAGACAGGACAGTCAGTCAGGAAGGAGGAGCTGTGTAAGAACAGGACATCAGACCCTCTGTGCTTCTCAAGCTGCCTGTCATCTAAATAGTAGAAAGAACTTCCTGATGGTAAGGGCAGTTCAATAGTGGAATACAATGCTGCCTGGAAGCATGGTGGAGTCTCCTTCCTTGGAGGTTTTTAACCAGAGGCTGGATGGCCACCTGTTGGGAATGCTCTGGATGGACCATGGGGTCTCTTCCAACTCTATGATTCTATGATGTGTGGGACCAGTTTGGGGTTTTTTCCTAATGTGCCATGCACTGGCACCATCTTTGCGCGCACTGGTTATAACTTTTTCTTTCCTTCCTGAACCTTCTCCAGAGACCAGCAGCAAATTTTCAGGGACCGGCACCAGTCCAGAGACCATACTTAGCTACAACATTCTGCGCTACAGGCTTCAATTCCACTTCTGCTTTAAAACAGGAAAGAAAAGGGAGGTCATCATTTTTCCACTGTTCAGCACTTTGTACCATCAGAAGTTCCTTCCTAATTAATGAGGGAGGAGGAACTCCTTTCCCAATAAAAAGAATCAAATTGCTAGCTTGGATGTATTTTGGAGGGCTAAATATGTTAAGTTTCTTTCAGCTAAAATACTGGAAATTTTGAAAGCACCTGATGAACAACTATTGATTGATTCAAGAAAACATTTCTATCCTGCGCTCTATTGGGAGATCTCAGTTTGGCATACAATCAAAACAATATCAACGATTTAAAACAATGCCTGATAAAAACAGTAAAGTACTTTAAATGGGATACAAGCATATTAAACAGATGACCAAGTTAAAATAGGAGAATTGGCCAAAACATTAGGAAAACATTAAGAGAGGAGAGGAGAGGAGGGGCCCCAGGAGGTGGGGAGAAGTGCCCAGCTCCCCCCACCTCCAAGACTGGGGATGAGCTGAGCCTGGCGTGTCTCTCAGCACATGCGGAGCACCCCTTCTGAGTGCAAATGCCCAGAGCCCAATCACCCAATGCCAACTGAGTAGTTTTTATTTGGTATTTTACATAGGTCCTCACTCCCCTGAGATGAGTGGCCAACTCAGGGACCACCCCCAGGTGGCAAAATTTCTAGCTATGCCACTGAACCAAATCCAAACAGAAATGCCAAATTAAAAAAAATCAAAAGGACAACACTTACTTATACCATAATAATGTCATAAAACATAACACATTTCAATTTTTGTATATTGCTTAAAGTCTATACACGCTAATATGCTATCTAGCAGCAGAATTTTTTTATGCAGTTACTATGGTACAGGAAGGCCCCACCTTTTGACACTCCATTATCTGATGACTCTTTCGACACTTTCAAATCGAGGACAAATTCCATTAATTCAATGGTGGTTCTGCTCTTTCATCAGTTCTTCTTGCATGTGTGTGCTGCTTGCAAAGTGAGCTGAGAGGTGAAAAAGGACACCAAGCTGGCTGAAAGACTTTGCAAGCAGCATGCGCACAGTTGGTCCCCAGTGAGCCTCCATAAGTCCGTTGTGCTCCCTACAGTACAGTACATGGCTTCAGCTTTTCAACCAATTCTCTTTTCTGACAGTGCTCCAGTTTCTAACCTGTCAGGTAAGTGAGGGAAGCCAGTATAAATTTTACATTTTACATTTACAACTTTACATTTTACATTTCTATCTGTATTTGTTCTTATGTAGCCCTTGAATAAGTCCATTGAAATATATATACATAGGCCAAAAAGTGTTGGGCTTGTTCTAAAAGAAAATATAATCCACTGAACACTTGGAGACTTAACTCTCCCTTTTCCCCTCAAACGTAAAAGACGACATTATTTTAGGGAATACTCAATACCAAGCTAAACGTGTATCACAAATCCTTACCCAATGGAGCGGTCCCTCCACTGCTCTCCTGCTTGATCCATCTGGACAGCGGCTGCTGGCTAGCGTCCGACGGGACCTCCTGGACCTCAAGGATATCACAGTCTTGCTGCTCTTCCTCCTTTTTCTCCTCGGCCTGACTCAGGAGGAAGCCTTCGGCCAGGGCCACCGCCTGGGAGCTGGTCTCCGGTCCACATTCTCTCACCCAGCTTCCCATCTCTGAGGGAAGGACAGCCAAGAACTGCTCCAGGATCACCAGGTCCAGGATTTGAGCCCTTGTGTGTTGCTCCGGCTTTAGCCACTGGCGACAGAGAGCATGGAGTCGGTTGCAAACCTCTCTGGGCCCCTCGGCCTCCTGGTAGCAGAACTGCCGGAAGCACTGGCGTCGAGCATCTGAGCTGAATGTCTTTTCACCCAGGACATCCTTCATTGTCCTCTTCCAGAATTCCTCACTTCTCCCAGTCCAGATTGTATCGGGTCCTCTTTTCCCTTCAGGTCTGGGTGGGTTTAGCTCCTCCATCTTCCACCTGGACATCAAAGCAATTTCCAACGGCGCTGAATGACCTCTTTCCTTCTCCGTTGGATTATTTCATGAAGCAAAAGCTATACAACACAGGAAAGAGATAAAGTTCTGATCATCTGATAAGATCTTTTGCCATATGATCTTTACATCAACCAATTTAACATGCCCGAGAAGAAGAAGTTCGTTATTTTACAATTCACTTCCAGTAGATCCACTTTTCTCTCTAAGAAAGACAAAGTCCCCTTCCCAAAAAGATCCTCATGAAAATTAGCCTCCCCACCCACTGTTCTGCACTTAGCCTTTTGCCTTTCTGCACCCCACCATAAATGTAAACTGGCTTGAAACAGCTTTGAATTAAGTGGGAGTCAAATGAGACACTCTTGAATCCAGTTAGAGAAAACCTGAAACATCACTGCTGGAATCATAGAATCATAGAATGGCATCCCTTCAAATATTTAAACATGGCTATCATGTCCCCTCTTAACCTTCTCTTCTGCAGACTAAACATACCCAGCTCTCTAAGTCTATCCTCATAGGGCATGGCTTCCAGGCCTCTCACCATTTTGGTCGCCCTCCTCTGGACTTGCTCCAGCTTGTCAATATCCTTCTTGAATTGGGGTGCCCAGAACTGGACACAGTATTCAAGATGGGGTCTAACCAAAGCAGAGTAGAGTGGTACCAGTACCTCCCTCGATCTAGACACCATACTCCTATTGATGCTGCCAAGAATTGCATTGGCTTTCTTGGCTGCCGCATCACACTGCTGACTCATGTTCAGCTTGTGGTCTATGAAGACTCCTAGATCCCTTTCACACGTACTGCTATCCAGCCACGTGTCCCCCATCCTATATTTCTGTATTCCATTATTTCTGCCTAAGTGTAGGACCTTACACTTCTCTCTGTTGAATTTCATTTTGTTCGCCCTGGCCCAGCTCTCCAATCTATCCAGGTCATTTTGAATTTTGATCCTGTCCTCTGGCGTAAATGAGGGCTTTTCCCCGCCTTGTCTCTTCGCTTCATCTTCTTCCCCACCTTTTACCTTGCCTACTCAATACAGGAAGCCTCCCCGCCTTTTAAAGCCCTGTTATTTGACAACTCACTCTTTTGATGCTTCCAAATTAACAAGTTCCATTAATATGACAGCAGTTCTGCTCTTTCATCAGTCCTTCTTACCTACAGAGGCTCTCTTGGAACTGCTCGTATGTGCTGCTTGCAAAGCAAGCTGAGAGGGGAAAAGAAGGTGCAGAGCCAGCTGAGATACTTTGCAAGCAGCACAAGAACGTGGCTGGTCCCAGGTGAGCCTCCGTCAGTCCTTCATGCTCTCTACCGTACAGTACAGTACATCATGTTGAGGAGGGAGCAGGCTTGTTCTCTACCGCTCCGGAGACCAGGACAAGGAGCAATGGATTCAAGCTGCAGGAAAGGAGATTCCACTTGAACCTCGGGAAGAACTTCCTGGGGGTCAGAGCTGTCCGGCAGTGGAATGTTCTGCCTCGGAGTGTGGTGGAGTCTCCTCCTTTGGAGGTTTTTAAGCAGAGGCTGGATGGCCATCTGTTGGGAATGCTTTGATGGGTTTTCCTGCATAGCAGGGGGTTGGACTGGATGGCCCCTGGGGTCTCTTCCAACTCTATGATTCTATCAGGTAAGTGAGGGAAGTCTATAAACCTGCAAGTAGAAAAAAAAATTCATTCAAGGATGTGAGAGCTCCTAGGAACAACACATACGTATGGATGGATTATTTTTAAAGGGGAAATCTGTTGAAGCCTTACACTTATAATATCTGGGCACATTTAGAGAATCACTATGGTCTTATAGGAATAAAAATATTACAAAAATTTGTTTTTTCATCTTCTTGCAGCAGCAAGGTTCAAAATTGCTTAACACTGGAGCCACTTGAAAGCTCTCTCTTTTCTTTTTTTTTATAATCATTTTATTGAAATTTTCCCACATAAAACAAACATTTGTTGTTGCCATTTCACATGAATTATTTCTTAATTCTTCCAAACTGATCAAGACTTCATTTCCAACATCTCTTAACATAGTTATATCATTGTATTGCATTTTTTTTCAGCTATTTTACATGGTTCATTGCATTTCATTTTCCATATTAGAGCTTCATGATATTCACCGTAATCACGACAATAAATTTTTTCACATTATACCATGAATTATAGACTTCTATCACACATCACCAAGCAATCACCTACAATTTGCCATTCTTTCTGGATTTCATCATCTGATTTCCCTTTCATTCTTTGAGAGACTATATCAGCGTTTTTATTTTGAAAGCTCTCTCTTTTCAAGGATGGCTACAAAGAGACCGGAAAGCTGCATTATATGAGAATTATATGACCCACACCTGAAAAGGTACAAAGATATTGGAAGCATGACAGATGCATAGCAATACGGCCTCTTTTTGTTCTGTTCACAAACAAAGATCTGTTGCTCTACAAACTTCCTTCGCATCCACTGAGTTTTTGGACAATGGCTCCATGAAACAGGAAGGGAAAAAATGCGCTGTACCGGTGGTTCCAGAATTCCGGACCTCCGGGTGTCGTGGACTTCTACCCCCAAAAGCCCACCCAGCTCAGCCAACCGTCAGGAATTCTGGAAGCCGAATTTCCAAACATCTGGAGGACCAAAGTTTAGTGAACCACTTGCAACTCTACAAGGACTTGACTTGCCTAAAGATGAGAGGAACTGTAATTTCATGCAAAAGTGAACTGCTCAGTAAGGCTAATACAGGTTGCATATGTCTTATCTGAAATACTTGGAAGCAGAAGGGTTCCACCTGGGTGCCACCCTTTCCCAGTGATGTATTTAAGTTTTTTATTCCAAGTCTTGAGTCTCTACCCCGCTACCTGGGGGCCAAGTTTATACCCCAACCTATAATCCAGAATTTTTGGACTGATTCTGGGAACAGCCTAGGAAAGAAAGAGGCTGTGCTGTTTTGTTAATAGTTAATTGGACTGTTAATTGCTGTGTGTTTTAAGGCGTTGGTTTAGGTGGGTTCGTGGGTGGGGAGGATTGAGTATGTTTTCAATGTCTTTTAATGTCTTTTAATGTATTTCATGTTGTTCACCGCCTTGATCCATGTGGAGAGGCGGGATAGAAATAATAATAATAATAATTATTATTATTATTTCAGATTTTAGAATACCTGTATTTGCATGTACACAAAACATAGGACTGTCCAGGAGATCTCTTGGGAGCCCATGAACAAATGAGCAGGAATGAGGCTCAAAGGTAGAAGTGGGCGACTAGTGAGTGTGGCAGTGAAAATTCTTTCACTCTCAGACTGGTATGGCAGCTACCCAATCTAATAAGTCACCCTGTCATTTCACACACAACTCTGCCTTCCCACACCCCATTATGGCACTATTTTTGGGTAAAGGGTGAGGCCTTTCAATAATTATTTAAAACCTCTTTATCGTTTGAAGTTGTTTTCTGTAAAATCTGTATAATAATAATAATAATAATAATAATAATAATAATAATAATAATAATAATAATTTCTACCCCGTTTCTCCACATGGATCGAGGTGGCGAACAACATGAAATACATTAAATACATTTAAAGACATTAATAACATACCCAATCCTCCCCGCCCACCAACTCACCTAAACCAACCCCTTAAAACACAATCCAATTAACAGTATACCACTCAGCCAAGTCGATATTTATAAAAATACACTATAATCTTTATTAAAATAACATACAGAACAAAATATTAGAGTTCAGATGTAGGTCAAAACTAATATAGTTCTTCAGAGTATTTTCAGTCAGTTTCCTTATATCGTTAAACTCTCACATAAGCCTGAGTAACACAAACAGCCCTTTGGCCACATTTCCACACTTTCTGACCAAACTCTCTAACGGTTTAATTACTCTTCTGCCTTTCTGTAATAATAATATATATATAATAATATTTATTTATTTGTATCCCGCCTCTCCGCATGGATCGAGGCGGCGAACAACATGAAATACATTATACATTACAAATAGCATGTATTACAATGTGTTTTTAGCTAATTGCCCCCAACAAGCTGGGTACTCATTTTACCGACCTGCAGAAGGATGGACGGCTGAGTCAACCTGAAGCCCGGCAGGATCGAACTCACAACCTTGTGGCTGCAGTACTGGCATTTAACCACTGCGCCACTAGGGCTAGAGAACCAGCATGGTGTAGCAATTTGAGTACTGGTCTATGACTGTGGAGATCAGGCTTCATATCCCCCCTCAGCCATGGAAACCCATGGGATGGCCTTGGGCAAGTCACTCTCTCTCAGCCTCAGAGGAAGGCAAGGGCGAACCCTCTCTGAACAAATCTTGCAAAAAACAAAACAAAACCCTGTGATAAGTTCACCTTAGGGACTCCATAAGTCAGAAATGACTTGAAGGCACCCAACAACAAATATTTATTTACTTATTTATTTTTATCATTTATTTGTATCCCGCCTCTCCATATGGATCGAGGCGGCGGACAACTTACAAATAGCATGTATTTCGAAACATTTCTATACATGCCCCAACAAGCTGGGTACTCATTTTACCGACCTGTGGAAGGATGGAAGGCTGAGTCAACCTGGAGCCCGGCAGGATCGAACTCACAACCTTGTGGCTGCAGTACTGGCATTTAACCACTGACGGAGAGGCTTTACTCTAGAGCCCTTTCTCACCGTGAAGGACTCAAAAGGACTCCCAGGGCTTGCCTTTATGTATGTTTTTCTCTCGGCTCCCAGTCCCTCCCACACAAAGGGGCTGGGCTTCTCTCCTGAGTAGCCATTCTGGTTGCCTGACCACCTGTTGCTGGGCTACTCTGGCACTCAGTATGGCCACACTCCTAAGACTGCATCACAATGGGCTCCCCAGAGATCTCTTGTACAGTACTGTATATTTTTTTTCAAATACAGGTATTAGATCCCTTAGATCCTCAGCCTTTCGGATCCTCAGTCTCTCTCCAGCCTTGTGTCTCATACACACCACAAGTAGCAAACAAACGAGACGCAAGGCTGGGGAGAAACTGAGGATCTGAGAGACAAACGAGCAGGAGTGTGCAGCTGCCATCGCTCCAAAGCAGAAGCAGGCAACTGTGTAAAAAGCTTTGGGTTTTGGAGGTTTTCAGATAAAGGACATTCAACCTGTACATCATCATCATCATCATCATCATCATCATCATCATCACCATCATCATTATTTCTTTTTTAATATTTTTATTAATGTTTCAAAGAAAAAATAAAAAAAATAAAAAACAAACAAACATACATACACAAAGAAACAAGTGGTTTACATATGATCTGGTTTCTTCATGGTTTAAATTCCCTTCCCCTGTAACCTGTTTCGGAGCAAATAAATATTCTTGTACTATTGTTTCCATGTCCCCTATTCTTCATTAATTCTGTTCTTGATATTCACAGAGTGAATATTATCAGATCATTTATCAAGCTAGTAGTGATGCATTAACTTTTTAAGTTTAAGTTTTAAGTTGATGCAATAAAATTTATTTCTATCCTGCCTCTCTCCCCATGGATCGAGGTGGCGAACAACAATAATACATTAATTACATTAAAAAACATACCCAATCCTCCCCACCCACCCACCAACCCACCTAAAACCAACCCCCTAAAACACACAACAATCAACATCTCACTGTGCTATAGTTTATTTGTTTCATTTTTGTTATTTGTTGTTCCTGTTAATTACAAATCGTTAGCTTTCGTATAGCTTGATATTCTTCACAATAAAGTTAATCAGAAATGGAACGAACAGAATGATGATATTATGTTTAGTGTCGGACTGGATTTTGGGAACTCCAGGTTCAATGGAGTCATGGAACTTCCCGGTTGTCCCTTCTGCTGGTTGTTTCTGTCTCAGCCTAACCTACCCCACAGAGTGGCCATAAAAATAAAGGGGAAGAAGGAGTATCGTGTGTATTGCACTGGTCTTGCTAGAACAGCAGTTCTCAACCTGTGGGTCGTGACCCCTTTTGGGGTTGAATGACCCTTTCACAGGGGTCACCTAAGGCCATCAGAAAATACATATTTCCAATGGTCTTAGGCTCCGTTCCCTCCTTGGTGGTGGTGCGCAAGCGCGAGCCACGCGTTCACGTCCTCCTGCTTCCTTTGGCGGGAGCGCGTGTGGCCACACGCACTCCTGCCAAAGGGGGCAGGAAGATGAGAGCGCATGGCTCGCGCTTGCGCACCACCACTCCTGGGCCTTTTCCGCATGTTACCTTATCGCAGAGGTGGGGGGTGCCGTTCGCACAAGCAGGTTCTTGCACGAGGCACTCTCTTCACTGCTCCTCCATCCCACAGCTGGCTTCCTGGTCGCACGACCTCCCCTTCCTTCCTTCCGCAGTGCAGCCTGGGAGCTGCACAAGAGCGAAGCAAAAGCAGAGCCCCGGGGGGGGTTCTCAGAGTTTTTTCCAGGGGGAGACGCGCGACTCCTCTTTCCCTCCCTGTCCACCCCCCTGTTCCTGGCCTGCGAGGCGGCCTTTGCTGGGGGGGGCATTGTAAATAATAAATAAATAATTTTATGGTTAGGGGTCACCACAACATGAGGAACTTTATTAAAGGGTTGCGGCATTAGGAAGGTTGAGAACCACTGTGCTAGAAGAAAAGGATAGTTTAGGAAAAATAAATATATATTTAAAGATGTACATACAGGGAGTGAGCTGGTGTCATGTAGTGGCTTCAGTGTAGGACTAAAACTCTGTGAGACCAGGGTTCAAATCCCCACTCAGTCCTGGAAAGCCACTGGGTGACCCTGGGCGAGTCTCATTCTCTCAGCTTTAGAGGAAGGCAATGCGTGGCACACACTCTCAGCCCCAGAAAACTCCATGATAGCTTACATCAGGGTTGCCATAAGTTGGAAATGACTTGAAGCTACACAACAGCCCTGCGTACCCTCAAACAAATCTTGCCAGAAAAACCCTACAACAGCATTGCTTTATAATTGCTGTAAATCAGACATGACTTGAAGACACACAAAAACAAGATTGACTTAGGAGAAGCATTGCAGAGCACAGGTAGAGGCCATCACCAGAGTTGCAAATGAACTGCTTCAAATATCTTGTATCTCCCAATATGAGCCGGCCTGAATTTTAAAATTTTCAGGGGAAGGAAGGCTTCCCACATCACTACACATAGGCCATTTCCACACCACACTGTTACAGTGCTATTATTCCACTTTCAACATCCTTTGGGATCTTGGGGTTTGCAATTTAGAAATCTCAGCCAGAGAGCTCTTTTGGTCTCCGAAAACCACAAACCCCAGAATTCCACAGGATTTTGAAGGTGAAATTATAGCACTGTAACAGCATAGTGCAGAAATGGTGACACAGTTGGTAAAGACACAGGAGATAGCCTTCTTGGTGGCTGCTCCCAGAATGTGGAACTCCTTCCCATGGAAGGCTAGGTTGGCCCCCTCTCTTAGTTCCCTTTCCACTGGCAAACACAGGCCTTATATACCCAAGCTTTTGCCTGATTCTCACAGAAGTCCTGCCATGTAGAGGAGGGAGTGGGCTTGTTTTCTGCTGCTCCAGAGACCAGGACAAGGAGCAATGGATTCAAGTTTCAGCAGTGTGATGCGGCAGCCAAGAAAGCCAATGCAATTCTCGGCTGCATCAACAGGAGTATGGTGTCTAGATCGAGGGAGGTACTGATACCACTCTACTCTGCTTTGGTTAGACCTCATCTTGAATACTGTGTCCAATTCTGGGCACCCCAATTCAAGAAGGACATGGTCAAGCTGGAGCAAGTCCAGAGGAGGGTGACCAAAATGGTGAGAGGCCTGGAAGCCATGCCCTATGAGGATAGAGTTGGGTATGTTTAGTCTGCAGAAGAGAAGGTTAAGAGGGGACATGAGAGCCATGTTTAAATATTTGAAGGGATGCCATTTAGAGGAAGGAGAGGTCTTGTTTTCTGCTGCTCCAGAGACCAGGACAAAGAGCAATGGATTCAAGCTGCAGGAAAGGAGATTCCACCTGAACCTCAGGAAGAACCAGGGCTGTCTGGCAGTGGAATAGGCTGCCTCAGAGTGTAGTGGAGTCTCCTTCCTTGGAGGTTTTTAAGCAGAGGCTAGATGGCCAGCTGTTGGGAGTGCTTTGAGAGTGTTCCTGTATGGCAGGGGGTTGGACTGGATGGCCCCTGGGGTCTCTTCCAACTCTACATTTCTATGATTCTAATTGGGCTGTTCTGCACTGTATTTTCATCATTACAGTCAGCCTTCCACATCTGCAAGCTTGACTTTCTCGGATTTGATTATTTCCGAGTTTCTCCTACCCCGACCCTACACCTCGGGTGCTTCTATTTAGGGGAACCTTCCCTCTTGCTGGCTCTGATCAGGCCATGCAATCCTTTAAAAACCCACCTCTGGTCCTTCTTCTCTTCCAACAGCTGGTGCTTGGCCAGCGAAGGACAGATTGCAGCCCAATTTCCCAGCACCACAAACCCTCTCCCGATGCCTGTACACACACACACACCTGAGGAAAGAGATGGGTGAGAGAGAGGAACTATAGGGCCGCAATGCCAACTCCCTTCCCTTCCCCTGACCTGGTTTGGATGCTGGGTGCCTGCTCTCCCCACCATGCCTTTACAGACACACTCTAGCATTTTGATATTTGTGGTTTTTTTCTGGTGTCCTACAACCCTAACCCTAGCAAATGTGGAGAGCCGACTGTACTACAGGTGAACCTCCCTTTCCAAAATGCTTGGAACCACAGGCGCTCCCTATTTCAGTTTTTTTCAGACTTTGGAATACCATACCTTTTGGGAATAGCCTCACAGCTCGTTCATTGGCTATCCGTGTTGTGTCCGAGTTGCAAGGCTGGAGAGAGAGATCATTTCCGCCCTACCTTGTTATAGTGCTGTTATTCCACTTTCAACTTCTTATAGAATCCTGGGATTTGCAGTTTAGGACGGGACCTTTAGAATTCTGAGCCAGAGAGCTCTTGGGTCTCAGGAAACGACAAACCCCAGAATTCCACTGGATGTTGAAAAAATGGAATAATAGCACTATAACAGGGTAGCATGGAAATGGCCAGACTGAGGGTCTGTGAAATGGCTAGAATCCAAGTGTAGTGTTCGTCACAATGCTCCCTACTAATTCACTAATTCAGTCTCTCTCTCTGTGCCACCAGACACCTGCTCCCACCTTTGGCACTCCACAGATATGAGAGATGAACAGGCAAGAGTGCAGCAGTGATCACCCTAAAGATAGGAGCGGGCAGCTGGTGGCTAAAAGAGAAAGACCGAGGATCTGAGAAACGAATGAAGGAACATGGTATCCACCACCTCAAAGATAGGAGCTGGCATGGAAGTTAAAAGTTCCGGATATGATAGAGGTGGAAAAGTCAGCATTTTCTTTGAAGAATAAATCTACCCAGAACTTTGAGAAAGAATGGAAAAGAGTACTGGATTGGGTAAGGATATAAATGTATAAGAAATCAAAGAAGAAGAAATTTTACAACAAGAATGTGAGGAAGAGACAATTAAAGCTGCAATGACACAATGGGCACAAAATGTTGGACACTCAATACAGTTAGAATGGTGGGAACAGAGCTGGCAACATATACAGAAATTCACGGCTGCCCAAAATTTAAAAGAAAACTACTATAAACTATTTCATAGATGGTACATGACACCAGAAAAATTAAAGACACTTTATAAGACAGGTACAGGTCAATGTTGGAAATGTCAAGAGAACTCTGGCACACTATTTCATATGTGGTGGTCATGTCCCAGAGCACAAAAATACTGGAAAGAAATACATAAGAAAATAAGTTCAATTTTGAAGATTCAATTTGGGATGACACCCGAATTTTACTTGTTAAATATGATACATACATTAGATGGAACGCCAGCTAAGAAACATTGGAGAATTATATTGTATATGGTGACGAAGGCCCGTATTGAACATGCACAACTTTGGAAAAATGAAACTACACCCACAACGGAACAGTTGTGGACAGCTTTTATGGAAAACAGAAATGCGGGCATACTTACACAAAAACTGAAAGCGAAATCAGACGAGGACATTAACAAAGAGTGGAAGACTGTTACAGATTTGGGTTGAGGGTAGACAGAGGGTAATACATTTTTCATGATAACAATTATTATACAGTTAACAGCTAATGAAATATCATGTAACAAGTAAAGTAGAGATATATAGCAGGAACTAACAAATTATAGATTATTAACAACTTATTGCGATATGTGGTATAATAAATAGATGGAATATTAATAATTGTAATCCAGAAAGGAAAGGAAGAAGGAATAACATTACATGTGAATGTTGCAGAAATTATTGTTTGTTTTATCTGTTGAAATGTGAATAAAATTATAAAAAAAAAGAAATCAAAGAAGAAATAATGTAACTGTTCTTCTCTCTGTAAGATAGAAATTATGTTTGCAATGGAATGGAAATAAGCAATTTCAGCTGGAAGATTTAAGCATGGAAATGTGAGGGGGGTGTTTTATTTTTGAGACGAACTTTTAATAAAAATTATACAAAAAAGAAAAGAAAAGATAGGAGCTGGCAGCTGGGGGCAAAGTTTCCATTTTTGGAGGTTTTCTAATTTCTGGATAAGAGAAGCTCAACCTATATTACATTTTAACTTCTCTTTTAACTGTTTTAAATTAATGTTTCTAACATGATTGCTTATTTGCTTTTTATCATGTTGTGTTGCTGTTGTGTGCCTTCATATTGTCTCCAACTTACAGTAACCCCCTAGGCAAACCTATCATGGGGTTTTCTGGAGCTGAGAGTGTGTGATGCACCCAAAATCACAGAATCATAGAAACACAGAGCTGGAAGAGACCACAATGGCCATCAAGTCCAAACCCGTGCCATGTGGCAACAAACACTCAAAGCACCCTCAACAAATGGCCATCCAGCCTCTGCTTAAAAACCTCCAAGGAAGGAGACTCCACCACACTCCCAGGCAGCACATTCCACTGCCAGATAGCTCTGACCATCAGGAAGTTCCTCCTGAGGTTCAAGTGGAATCCTCTTTCCTGCAGCTTGAATCCATTGCTCCTTATCCTAGTCTCTGAAGCGGCAGAGAACAAGCTTGCTCCATCTTCAACATGACATCCCTTCAAATATTTAAACATGGCTATCATGTCTCCTCTTACCTTCTTTTCGTCAAGCTAAACGTATCTAGCTCCCTAAGCCGCTCCTCATAGGCCACGGCTTCTAGACCCTTTGCCATTTTAGTCGCCCTCCTCTGGACACGTTCCAGCTTGTCAACAGCCTTCTTGAATCATGGGCCAGGTAAGATCTGATCAAAGTCACCCAGTAGGCTTCCACAGCCAAAGAGGGAATCAACTCCTGGTCTCCAGCATTTAGTGCGATGCTCAAACCAATACACCATGCTGTTTAACCACTATTTTAACTGTATTTGGTTTTAACTCATTTTGTGTGTCACCTTGGGTCCCACACTGGGAGAAAATAAAACCCCATCTACCTATAGAAGGAACCACAAAAGTTCTTCCTCTGATCTCAAAGCCAGTTCAATGGCTTTGGGTCCAACTTGCTCTCTTTCTGAGTCTCCCCTTGAGTCAAGGAAATGACCGTTTTCCTTTAGTAATACACATGTCCACACAGAGTTCTGTATGATGCAGGCCATTTCCGCACTAGACTGTTATAGCGCTTTGATTGCACATTCAACATCCTATGGAATCCTGGGGTTTGCAGTTCCGGAGGGGCCTCCTGGCCCCTCCTGGAACTGCAAACCCCAGGTTCCATAGGATGTTGAATGTGGAATCAAAGCGCTACAACAGTCTAGTGCGGAAATGGCTATAATCTTCCACCACAATATGGACACACTAAACAACAACGTCTCTAACAAAAAAAGCTTTGAGCACACCTGGCTGATCTCTGAGCCTCAATGTAATTCCCAGTGGCCCTTGCAGACACGATTCATCTTTTCCTGTCCTGAGTCCAGTATTGTGTTTTTATATTTTTAATAGCACCAGTCAGAGTTTGTCATCACCAACAGAAGTGAGGATTAATCCGATATATAAAATTTCTCCCCATGGGAGAAAAAAGAGAAAGGTGCGTTGCAAACGGACAGCTTCAGCTTTCCCTTCTCTGCTCCCAGATGCTTAACATGTTCTGTTTATATCCTGTCTTTCTACCAAAGAATATTCAGATATTGTCATGTGCCTTCAAGCCTTTATGGTGACCGTAGAGCAAACCTATAATGGGGTTTTCTGGGTTTCAGTGTGTGACATGCTCAACGTATATTACATTTTTTTTAAATTTATTTGTATCCTGCCTCTCCATATGGATCGAGGCAGCGAACAACTGACAAATAGCATGTATTTCTATACATGCCCCCAACAAGCTGGGTACTCATTTTACTGACCTGCGGAAGGATGGAAGGCTGAGTCAACCTTGGAGCCCGGCAGGATCGAACTCACAACCTTGTGGTTTGCACTACTGGCATTTAACCACTGCGCCACCAGGGCTCCCATTTTAATTGCCCCTTTTAACTGCTTTAAATTAATGTTTTTAACATGGCTGCTTATTTGTTTTTTTTTAAATCATTTTGCATTGTTGTCACTGCATACCTTCAAGTCGTTTCCAACTTACGGCAACCCCAAGGCAAACCGATCATGGGGTTTTCTGGGGCTGAGAGTGTGTGATGCACCCAAGGTCACCCAGTGGGTTTCCATGGCTGAGAGGGGACTCGAACCCTAATGATAAAGAAGCTCCATATGACCATGTTTTATGCTCCCCCAGGATCGCTTCTCCTCCTCCTCTGTCTAGCTGGAAGGTTTTTTAGCAGCATCAGCATTGGGATGATGACAAACAAGGCCTGGAGAAACACAAGGAGCAGCAGCATGTCTGCAAAACAGCAGTGCTCATGCTAGGAAAAGAACAGGACTGTGGTCTAGCCAATCCTACCGTAGCTGTGTGTGCTTGCCTACCACAGGCAAGGTAACAGCAGCTGCCCCCAGAATCTTTTATTGAGCATGGGCAAACAGCAGAACTAAGGCCATTTCCACACTACTCTCTTTATAGTGCTATTATTCCACTTTCAACATCCTATGGAATCCTGGCGTTTGTAGTTTAGGGAGGGGCCTTTAGAATTACCAGCCAGAGAGCACTTGGGCCTCAGGAAACTACAAATCCCGGAATTCCACAAAATGTTGAAAGGGGAATAATAGCACTATAGCAATGTACTGCAGAAATGGCCTGAAAGAAAAGGGGAGAACGGATTCAGTCTGACTCATCAACACCCATCCTAGATTGTGCTAAAAAGTATAGTTTATTCGTTCTGCCACCAAAATAGAAATCATAAGAAAAGCAGAGGCCAATGAAAAAAAAATCATCCCTGGATATATACTGAAGAAAGCCCTCTACAAGCTTCAAAAAATTTTTATTTACTCTTGCAGGGGCCACTTGACCCAGCCATTTCATTCTACACACCCCTATTGCTACTTTTGAAGAAAATGATCACTGAAATAAGTTCTTTTTTGTGGGGTTGAACCTATCCCCATTCTTTCCACACTATTTCTGCCAGGGCGCCAAATTTTCTGTTCAAGAAGTAATGCCCGGGAACGTTTTGACTTTGCTCACCGAGGTATCCCTGCACTGGGCTGTTTCTTCTCTTCACTTTACCTCTACAACAACCCTACGAGGCGGGCCAGACCAAAATCCAAAGAAAAGCTGGGCCAACGTTCACCCAAAGGGTTTAACAGCTCCACGGGGGCCACCCACTCTATTTTTAATTATACTTTTAATTGTCCTGTGAACTGCCCTTTTAACTCTGATATATTTTAATTATGATATATTTGTAGTTTAAATAGTTTTGTGTTTTTAGTGTATTTTAGCCATAATTTGTTTTTGATCGTATCTATGAATATTTCCACATGACACTCTTATAGCGCGATGATTCCACTTTCAACCTCCTATGGAATCCTGGGGTTTGCAGTTCCGGGAGGGGCCGGCTGGCCCCTCCCGGAACTGCAAACCCCAGGATTCCATAGGAGGTTGAAAGTGGAATCATCGCGCTATAAGAGTGTCGTGCGGAAATGGCCTATGTTGTACCCCTCCTTGAGCCTTGGGGAGAGGCGGGTAACAAATAAAAACTTCATTATTATTATTATTATTCCCGGATTATTATTATTATTATTATTATTATTATTATTATTATTATTATTATTCCCTGCTTGCCCGTCCCCTCTTCCCTTCCACTCCTGACAGATCTCACACACTTTTTGCCTGCAACGTGGCAGGTCCCCTACACCACCCCGATCCACAAAGGCGACCATTTATGAGACTTCCTTCCTCCCCAGAAATAAAGAAAAAAGGTCATTCTCTCCCTGAGCAACAGAGCAGAGGTGGCTACATTCCGAAAAGAGCTATTTAGGGGAAGGAAGGGAGAAAGGAAGGAAGAGAAAGAGGCCCAGTTGAGGTCTCAGACTATACATCCCACCCCTTTTACAGCCGGGGCGGAGAATCATCTGGCCCTTTACATTTTCCCGCGTTCCAGCTCCCATGTGCCCCATGGGATGATGGGTTCTGTAGTCCCACAAGAGCAGCTTCTCCAACGCTGCCCCAGAGACAGAGTGCATTTCCATACTACACTGTTATAGTGCTATTATTCCACTTCCAACATTCTGTGAAATCCTGGGGTTGCAGTTTAGGGAGGGGCCTTTAGAATTCTCAGCCAGAGAGCTCTTTGGCTGCAGGAAACTACAAATCCCAGAATTCCACAGGATGATGAAAGTGGAATAATAGCACTATAACAGTGTAGTGCAGAAATGGCCAGAGAGGGAGGGCCGAAATTTGCCCCTCTTCTCCCCAATCCCCGATCTCCAAGTATTATTATTACTACTACTACAGGATTATTAATATCCCACCTTTTACCTACTTTGGGACTTAAGGCAGCTTGCGTGCGTATGCGCCTTCAAGCTGCCTGTCAACTTATGGCGACATCATGAATTTCATAAGGGTTTCTGGGCGAGGAATACTCTGAGCTGGTTTTGCCAGTTCCTTCCTCTGAAATATAGCCTACAGCATTGGATCTTCTTTGATGGTCTCCCATGCAAGTCCTAACCAGGGCTGATCCTGCTTAGCTTCCAAGAGCAGACGGGATCCGGTGCCCTTTAGGGTATTTTGGCGGTTTGAGCTTTGGACTACGACCCTGGAGACCAAAGTTCAATTCCCCGCTCGCTCCTGGAAACCCACTGGATCACCTAGGGCACATCACACACTCTCAGCCTCAAGACACCCCATGAGGGTCACCATAAGTCAGACACAACATGGAGACACACTGCAAGGCTCTTACAACAATTACAACAAGCAGAGTTTAAAAATAGACAGCATTCCAAAGTTATAAAGCAATTAAATGATCACAAAATTAAAATCAGCGAAAAACATAAACCATTAAAAAAAACACAAATGCAAAATCTGGCACATTATATGATCTCGTTTCCTCTTAAAAATAATCATTATCATCAATAATTTTCAAAGACCAGCCAGAAAAAAAGGGCGGGGGGGTGTTATCCTGCTTGTGGAAAGATGGAAAGGAAGACCAGTCTAGCCTCACTGGAAGGAGTGGTCCAAAGTCAGGGAGCCACCACCAAGAAGGTCTTCTTCCATATTCCCACCAAATATCTTCTATGTTCCCAAATGGCCCTTCTTTCTGTGAGACGGACACCATTTCCGCACTAAGCTGTTATAGCGCGATGATTCCACTTGCAACATCCTATGGAATCCTGGGGTTTGCAGTTTCGGGAGGGGCCGGCTGGCCCCTCCCGAAACTGCAAACCCCAGGATTCCATAGGATGTTGCAAGTGGAATCATCGCGCTATAACAGCTTAGTGCGGAAATGGCCAGAAAGATGTGCCTCCCCAGTAGCTCTCAAAACAGGGGAATGTTCATACAGGAATGTCACCATCCAATAATAGTAGTAGTCAATAACAACAACAACAACAATAATAATAATATAGTCATGTCTCTACATTTGCTAGAGTTAGGGGCACAGGGCCCCCATGAAAGTAAAAAAAATGTGAATAACTCTAGGTCTTCCCAAACCATATTTAACACACAAAAAAGTATGATCACCATATTCAACCCACCATGGATTCCTTTGAGGCATCAGGGTTCCTTCGCAAGGCAGAAGTAGGTGGCTGGTGGGGCTTATGGCCACCTCCACTGCTGCCCCACACCATTTTTAAGGGGGACTTAGAAGCCTAGCTTGCAGTTTCTCAGTCTCACGTGGCTTGCAGTCCCTATTAAAAATGGCCTAGGCAGGCAGCAGAGGGGACAGCAAAAAATCCATGAATAATCAAATTTGCAAAAGTGAAACCCACAAATGTGGAGGACTGACTGTAATAATAGTACTATAATTAACTATTATATATGCAGTTATATATTATTATATTATATTATTATCACTAGCATCTTCCAGCAAGCCTATCCAGTCTATTTTCAATTATACTTTTAAATGTGCTTTTAACTGTACTTGTACTTTTAATTGTACTTCTAATTATGATATATTTTAATTATGGCATATTTGTATTTTAAATAGTTTGTCTTTTGGTTTTGTTTTAACCACAATTTGTTTTTAGTTGTATATACGCTGTTCCCCATCTCGAGCCTTGGGGGGATGCAGGTAACAAATAAAACTTATTATTATTATTATCATTATTATTATTTATTTGTATCCCGCCTCTCCATATGGATCGAGGGGCGAACAACTTACAAATAGCATGTATTTCTATACATGCCCCCAACAAGCTGGGTACTCATTTTACCGACCTGCGGAAGGATGGAAGGCTGAGTCAACCTTGGAGCCCGGCAGGATCAAACTCACAACCTTGTGGTTTGCAGTACTGGCATTTAACCACTGCGCCACCAGGGCTCCCATATTATTATTATATTATTATATTCTTATAATTATATTATTAATTATTATTAATTATGATCTGTCAACTTACGGCAACCCCATGCATTTCATAGTGTTTTCTTAGGCAAGGAACACTCAGAGGCAGTTTTGCCAGTTCCTTCTTCTTAAATACAGCCTACAGCCCTTGGGGAATTCATTGGTCTCTCATCCAAGTACTAACCAGGGCTGACCCTGCTTAGCTTCCAAAATCCAACAGGATCTGGTGTTTTAAGAGTATTTAAGCTCTTATAAGAGTTCAAACAAGCAGAGTTTAAAAATCCACCACCCGTAAAAGTTAAAAAGCAATTGAACCATCATGAAATTAAAACCAGAGAAAAACCGAAACCGTAAGAAAACGAATTTAAAAATCCAGCACATGGTACAGGTCTGTTTTGTTAAAAAAGAAAAAAAAAATCAATTCGCAGAGACTTGCCAGAATAAACAGGGTTTATCCTCCTTGTAGAAAGGTAGCATAGCGTAGTACTTTAAGCGTTGGACTATGACCCTCCAGGCAAGGGTTCAATGCCCTGCTCAGCCATGGAAACCCACCGTTTGACCTTGGGTGGGTCACACACTCTCAGCCCCCACAAAGCCCTGTGACAGGTTTGCCTTAGTGTCCCTCTAAGGCCATTTCCGCACTAGCCTTTATAGCGCGATGACTCCACTTTCAACCTCCTATGGAATCCTGGGGTTTGCAGTTTTGGGAGGGGCCAGCAGGATTCCATAGGATGTTGAAAGTGGAATCGTAGCGCTATAACAGGCTAGTGCGGAAACGGCCTAAGTCAGAAACGACTTGATGGCACCCAACAGGGACAAATCCTGCTTCTGGAAAGAGGGTAAGGAAGGTTGCCAACCTAGCCTTGCTGGAAAGGGTGGGTGGGGAGGATTGGGTATGTTTTTAAAGTCTTTTAATGTCTTTTAATGTACAATGTATTTCATGTTGTTCGCCGCCTCGATCCATGTGGAAAGGCGGGATACAAATAAATTATTATTATTATTATTATTATTATTATTATTATTATTATTATTATTATCCAAAGCCTGGGAGAAGCCACCAAGAATCCCTCCTCCTCTTTTCCCACTTGTGAAGGTGGTGGGACAGCAAGAAGGGCCTCCTTGGAAGCTCTCAAAAGAGGGGAAGGCTCCCTGAGTAGGACATTGAACATAATCCTTCCTCTTATAGGCCATTTCCGCACTGCGCTCTTATAGCGCGATGATTCCACTTTCAACCTCCTCTGGAATCCTGGGGTTTGCAGTTTCGGGAGGGGCCGGCCGGCCCCTCCCGAAACTGCAAACCCCAGGATTCCAGAGGAGGTTGAAAGCGGAATCATCGCGCTATAAGAGTGCAGTGCGGAAATGGGTTGCTTCTCATAGCACTTTATAGATCAGTACCTTGAATAAAAGGGAGGGTGGAGGTGCTGCAAAACCCACAACTGCACAACTGCAGCAGCCCCCCTTCGCCCACCCTGGGGGTCCCTGGCCTTTGCAGCCGCTCTTCCCCCCTCGCCCCCTCCTCCCCCAGCCCTGTGAGCCCCCCCCGCGCCCAAGCCAAGAGAGGGACGGGGGACAACTCACCAGATTTCCCCACCCAGGGGATGGGAAAGGAGGAGGGGCCGCCCAGCCAGAGGGGGAGGCCCGATTCCCCTCTGCTTGGAGATGCCAATCAGACTCGGCTCCTCGCCCCCTCCCCTTCCAGGGATCGACCCCCTGCTGCTGCTGCTGCTCCCTCCAGACACACTCACATGGCAATTATGCCAGCAGCCTTTCAGCCGGAAGCCCCGCCCCCGGCCCCGCCCCCACTTCCTTCTTCTCTAGGAACTGAGCAGGATCGGTTCTTGTCTGTCTCTCTTTGGAGGAATGCCAAGCTCACCCACCCCCTATTCCCATTTCCAAGGGAGTGATTGTCTCTTCAACCCCGGGGCGGGGGGGGGCGGAGGAGATCTTTCACACTTCATAGTGCCATGAACTCTGCAAAAACTTTCCTCCTTGCATTTGCTTTCCCTTCATTGGAACGGTTTTGCATTTCAGAGAAATGAGACCTTGTCCGCACTGCACTGTTATAGCGCGATGATTCCGCTTCCGACATCCTTTGGAGTCCTGGGGTTTGCGATTGAGAGAGGGGCGTTTACAATTCTCACCTAATTCTCAGAACAAGCTGCAACTTAGGCCATTTCCACACTAGCCAGTTATCGCGCGATGATTCCACTTCCAACCTCCTATGGAATCCTGGGGTTTGCAATTGAGAGAGGGGCGTTTACAATTCTCTCCTAATTCTCAGAACAAGCTGCAACTTAGGCCATTTCCGCACTAGCCAGTTATCGCGCGATGATTCCACTTCCAACATCCTATGGAATCCTGGGGTTTGCAATTGAGAGAGGGGCGTTTAAAATTCTCAGCCAGAGAGCTCTTTGGCCTCTGGAAACTACAAACCCCAGAATTCCACAGGCGGTTGAAAGTGGAATAATAGCACTATAACACTGTAGTTGTCCTGTCTTTATTTCTCTTAAGCCATTTCCGCACTAGACTGTTATAGCGGTATGATTCCGCTTTCAACATCCTAAGGAATCCTGGGGTTTGCAGTTTCCGGCCCCTCCCAAAACTGCAAACCCCAGGATTCCATAGGATGTTGAAAGTGGAATCATAGCACTATAACAGTCTAGTTATAGGATTCCATGGAATGTTGAAAGTGGAATCATAGCGCTATAACAGACTAGTGTGGAAATGACCTTAGAGTGGTCTGTGGAATGGGACCAGGGACACGTGTAGTTGTGTAGAAATGCCGAGTGTAACAGGAACAGTGGGAATATAACTTGAGAATCAGTGGAGGCCGGAGTTTTAGAGACCAAAAGGTCAGTATTATTGACTGGGGAAATAATTAGCATTTAACCAGCTTAGGTTAAAAAAAAACACATTTGCTTGTTGTGTTCAGATGATAGCAATCAGAGAGTGATTTAGGAGGATTAGGCTGGAGGATAAAATTAGGCTGTGGGTTAAAATTAGAATATCAAAAGACCAAGGAGGAAATTCTAAAGATCAGAGTGGCTGTAGACAGGAGTTGTTTCAACAAAAGAAAAATAATTTGGCAATTAGGAAAGGAGGTGTAAACCTGGAAGAACTGCCAACGGGGGTCAGGAATACATGCTGGTGGATGATTGTGTTTTACTATATAACAAAAGTAATTGAATCAAGGTATTAATTCTGGCAACATTTGTCTTACTAGCCTCTTGTGTTTCCAACAAGTCCAGAGGAGGGCGACCAAAATGGTGAGAAGCCTGGAAGTCATGCCCTATGGGGATAGTCTTAGAGAGCTGGGTATGTTTAGTCTGCGGAAGAGAAGGCTAAGAGGGGACATGATAGCCATGTTTAAATATTTGAAGGGATGCCATGTAGAGGAGGGAGTGGGTTTGTTTTCTGCTGCTCCAGAGACCAGGACAAGGAGCAATGGATTCAAGCTGCAGGAAAGGAGACTCCACCTGAACCTCAGGAAGAACCTCCTGACAGTCAGGGCTGCCCGGCAGTGGAATCTGCTGCCTCGGAGTGTGGTTGAGTCTCCTTCCTTGGAGGTTTTTAAGCAGAGGCTGGATGGCCATCTGTCGGGAGTGCTTTGAGGGTGTTCCTGCATGGCAGGGGGTTGGACTGGATGGCCCTTGTGGTCTCTTCCAACTCTACATTTCTATGATTCTATGATTCTAAGAGAAAGTTAAGAGGTGACATGATAGCCATGTTTAAATATTTGAAGGGATGCCATGTAGAGGAAAGAGGGGACTTGTTTTCTGCTGCTCCAGAGACCAGGACAAGGAGCAATGGATTCAAGCTGCAGGAAAGGAGACTCCACCTGAACCTCAGGAAGAACCTCCTGACAGTCAGGGCTGTCCGGCAGTGGAATCTGCTGCCTCGGAGTGGAGTGGAGTCTCCTTCCTTGGAGGTTTTTAAGCAGAGGCTGGATGGCCATCTGTCGGGAGTGCTTTGAGGGTGTTCCTGCATGGCAGGGGGTTGGACTGGATGGCCCCTGGGGTCTCTTCCAACTCTCCATTTCTATGATTCTATGATTCTAAGAGAAAGTTAAGAGGTGACATGATAGCCATGTTTAAATATTTGAAGGGATGCCATGTAGAGGAAAGAGGGGACTTGTTTTCTGCTGCTCCAGAGACCAGGACAAGGAGCAATGGATTCAAGCTGCAGGAAAGGAGACTCCACCTGAACCTCAGGAAGAACCTCCTGACAGTCAGGGCTGTCCGGCAGTGGAATCTGCTGCCTCGGAGTGGAGTGGAGTCTCCTTCCTTGGAGGTTTTTAAGCAGAGGCTGGATGGCCATCTGTCGGGAGTGCTTTGAGGGTGTTCCTGCATGGCAGGGGGTTGGACTGGATGGCCCCTGTGGTCTCTTCCAGCTCTACATTTCTATGATTCTATGAGGTTGGTAGCAGAAGCTTTTACTTCACACTACACTGTTATAGCATTATTATTCCTGTTTTGGTGCTATGGCAATATTGTGTGGAATCCTGGAATCTGCAGAGAAAAAGAGATAAGCAGGGATTGGATTCTCAGAGGGATTTTGTTGTACATTCCAGCATGCAGGGGGTTAGACTACATGGGCTTTCCAGTCCCTTCCAGCGTTAAGGCCGTTTCCGCACTACACTTGTGAGAGCAGATTGAGAAAGAAAATTACAAGTTCATGAACTGAGTTCTTGGGGAGCTGCTTGAGTAATCATGTGTGCGTATATCGCTTAGCTAGATGCTGGTTCCGCACGTCTGTTTGGGATGTTTTGTTCAATGTTCATAGAATCATAGAAATTCAGAGTTGGAAGAGACCACACAGGCCATCCAGTCCAACCCCCTGCCATGCAGGAACACCCTCAAATCAATCCCGACAGATGGCCATCAAGCCTCTGCTTAAAAACCTCCAAGGAAGGAGACTCCACTCCACTCCGAGGCAGCAGATTCCACTGCCGGACAGCCCTGACTGTCAGGAAGTTCTTCCTGAGGTTCAGGTGGAATCTCCTTTCCTGCAGCTTGAATCCATTGCTCCTTGTCCTGGTCTCTGGAGCAGCAGAAAACAAGTCCCCTCCTTCCTCTACGTGGCATCCCTTCAAATATTTAAACATGGCTATCATGTCCCCTCTTAACCTCCTCTTCTGCAGACTAAACACACCCAGCTCTCTAAGTCTATCCTCATAGGGCATGGCTTCCAGGCCTCTCACCATTTTGGTCGCCCTCCTCTGGACTTGCTCCAGCTTGTCAATATCCTTCTTGAATTTGGGAAGAGCGTCATAAGGGGGGCAAATGATCAAGAAATGTCAAGCTGGCAAATGTTGCAATTGTCTGTGTAAAAGTATAAAACCTTAGAGAGATGAATGTTCAGGGCTTCTGGTCTTTGGAAGAGATTCCACCGGAGAGCCCGGCTGACTAAATAAACTCTTGCTTTCCAATTCGAATGTCTCCGGTTCCTGGAATTTAGCCACTACACACTATTACAGTGCACTGCTTCTGTAACCTGGTCTTCCTCTTTTCG
This sequence comes from Ctenosaura bakeri, assembly GCA_948474755.1. Lineage (NCBI taxonomy): Eukaryota > Metazoa > Chordata > Lepidosauria > Squamata > Iguanidae > Ctenosaura > Ctenosaura bakeri. The sequence goes on from CAOLHI010005187.1 coordinate 29,753, forward strand.
GACTGCCTTAGAATCAAAGAGTTGGAAGAGATCAAGTTCAAACCCCTTCTGCCATGGAAGAACATACTATCAAAGCATCCAGCTTCTGTTTAAAAACCTCCAAAGAAAAAGACTCCACCACACTCCCAGGTAGCGTATTCCACTGCTGAACAGCTCTTACCTTCAGGAAATCCTTGCTTAGATGGAATTGCTTTTCCTGAATTTGAAGCCATTGCTCCATGTCCTAGTCTCTGGAGCAGCAGAAAACAGGCTTGCTCCATCCTCCAGATGATCTCCCTTCAAATATTTAAACAGACCTGTCATGTTGCCTCTTAAGCTTCTCCTCTCCAGCTAAACATACCCAGCAAACTAAGTTGCTCCTCAGAGGGCTTCATGGTTTCCAGGCCTTTTAACATTTTGGTCGCCTTCCTCTGGACATGTTCCAGCTTGCCAATATCCTTCCTGAACTGTGGTGCCCAGAACTGGATACAGGATTCCAGGTGGGGTCTGACCAAAGCAGAATAGGGGGGTAGCATCATTTCCCTTGACCTAGACACTAGAATCATAGAATCATAGAATCATAGAAATGTAGAGTTGGACGAGACCCCAGGGGCCATCCAGTCCAAACCCCTGCCATGCAGGAACACCCTCAAAGCACTCCCTTTGACAGATGGCCATGTAGCCTCTGCTTAAAGATCTCCAAGGAAGGATCCTCCACTACACTCCGAGGCAGCCTATTCCACTGCCGGACAGCCCTGACTGTCAGGAAGTTCTTCCTGAGGTTCAGGTGGAATCTCCTTTCCTGCAGCTTGAATCCATTGCTCCTTGTCCTGGTCTCTGGAGCAGCAGAAAACAAGCCCTCTCCTTCCTCTATGTGGGATCCCTTCAAATATTTAAACATGGCTATCATGTCCCCTCTTAACCTTCACTAGAGTCCTATTGATGAACCTGGGCCCACTTTTCTGGCCCCTGAAGCTCCAAGCTCCACCAAGCTTCCAACCCTCTTTAATAAAAAAGAAAATCAGGACAATTTTTAGGTAATGTTTGCCCCAAAACCCCATAACAAAAGGCACCTGATGACATGGAGCCAAAGCCAAATACCCCCACCCAACAGCCACCTTGCTGCAAAACTCAGTACTGTCCTCAAATATCTCCATTTTCTTCTGCAGTCCCACTCAAAATGACAACAGGAAGAAACACAAGATCATTCTGGGAGTGACTGCAGTGGAAAAGAGAGGCATTTCAGCTTTCACAGGGGCAACCAGTGGGGATCCATTGGGGAGAAATTGGCTCCTGGATCCCATGCAGTGGCCCACTGAAGTTCTGAGGCCATTTCCACACTACACTGTTATAGCGCTATTATTCCACTTCCAACGTCCTATGGAATCCTGGGGCTTGCAGTTTAAGGAGGGCCCTTTAGAATTCTCAGCCGGAGAGCTCTTTGACCTCAGGAAACCACAAACCCCAGAATTCCACAGGAAGTCAGAAGTGGAATAATAGCACTATAAGAGAGTAGTGCGGAAAGGGCCTGAGTCATGATGTGGGGACGGTGAAGGGACCGATCTAACCCACTTTGACCTCACATGGGAGAAGGAAACATGGCTCTTCCATGCTGATGACCCTTCAGATATTCAAAGACAGAAGAGTCCTGTTGTCGTCCTCACTGTGGCATAAACGCAATTAGGTGTTCTTGGACCTATCACTCTCAGCTTTAGCCCCCTGAAGACACTGTTGTTGAGCGTTGTGTAATTATTATTTATTATTATTATTATTTATTTGTATCCCGCCTCTCCATATGGATTGAGGCAGCGAACAACTTACAAATAGCATGTATTTCTATACATGCCCCCAACAAGCTGGGTACTCATTTTACCGACCTGCGGAAGGATGGAAGGCTGAGTCCACCTTCGAGCCCGGCAGGATCGAACTCACAACCTTGTGGCTTGCAGTACTGGCATTTAACCACTGCGCCACCAGGGCTCCGTACCTTGAGATTGAGTGTCGGTAGAAAAGGCAAGATGTTAATGTAACAAACTAATTGATGAAACATGGAATCTCTCTCCAGAAGCAAGGTGAGTTGAAAACGAGAATTGGTCCTGAGAAAGCAGAGGGCTGGCAAGACATCAGAGGAAAAGATTTGTTGTTGTGTGCCTTCAAGTCGTTTCTGACTTATGGCGATCCTAAGGCAAACCCATCACAGGGTTTTCTCGGTAGAATTTGTTCAGAGGGGTTTTGCCCTTGCCTTCCTCTGAAGCCGAGAGAGTGTGACTTGACACCCCGGGTGTTTCCATGGCCAAGCAGTGATTCAGATCTGGGTCTCCTGGTGTCCTAGGCCACTTCCGCCCTACACAGTTATAGTGCTATTATTCCACTTTCAACATCCCATGGAATTCGGGGGTTTGTTGTTTCCTGAGGTCAAAGAGCTCTCTGGCTGAGAATTCTTAAATGCCCCCCTAAATTGCAAATCCCCTGATTCCATAGGATGTTGAAAGTGGAATAATAGCACTATAACAGTGTGGTGTGGAAATGGCCCCAGTCTAATGCTCAAACCACGACAGCACACTGGCCATCCAGGCAACAATTATACACCATCTTTAACACCTTCCCCAAACAAGTAGGCAAGAGGAAGGGGGAAAGGAATGCTCTTAGTTTGTGGAAGGTGGAAAGCGAGCCCCTTTACTGTAAATGAGGGGTTTGGAGGCCTGAGTGAGAATGTATTTATAGCAGGCACACGGGCTTAATAAGAGATTCACACTTTCAGGGATTAAGGGTGAAGAGGGACTCCTTCAGCCAGAGAAGTTCTCATTCAACCAAGGGTGGGGGGGTTTAATGAGAAGGGTGCTCTCTCAGAGTAAGCCTAGAGAAGAAGAAGAGAAATCAACCCGCTGTTAAATCTGGTCAGAGAGTATGGGCCTAGATTTGGGAACACAGAATCATAGAAATGTAGAGTTGGAAGAGACCCTAGGGGCCATCCAGTCCAACCCCCTGCCGTGCAGGAACATCCTCAAAGCACTCCCAACAGATGGCCATCTAGCCTCTGCTTAAAAACCTCCAAGAAAGGAGACTCCACCACACTCCATGGAGGCTGCAGATTCCACTGTCGGACAGCCCTGACTGTCAGGAAGTTCTTCCTGAGGTGCAGGTGGAATCTCCTTTCCTGCAGCTTGAATCCATTGCTCCTTGTCCTAGTCTCTGGAGCAGCAGAAAACAAGCGTTCTCCTTCCTCTACATGGCATCCCTTCAAATATTTAAACATGGCTATTATGTCCCCTCTCAACCTTCTCTTCTGCAGACTAAACATCCCCAGCTCTCTAAAGTCTATCCTCATAGGGCATGGCTTCCAGGCCCCTCACCATTTTGGTCGCCCTCCTCTGGACTTGCTCCAGCTTGACCATGTCCTTCTTGAATTGGGGTGCCCAGAACTGGACACAGTATTCAAGATGGGGTCTAACCAAAGCAGAGTAGAGTGGTACCAGTACCTCCCTCGATCTAGACACCATACTCCTATTGATGCAGCCGAGAATTGCATTGGCTTTCTTGGCTGCCGCATCATACTGCTGACTCATGTTCAGCTTGTGGTCTATGAAGACTCCTAGATCCCTTTCACACGTACTGCTATCCAGCCTTTGGTAAAGAGGGAAGGCAGAGAGGGCTGTGTATGTGTATGTGCATGTGACCTGTGTCTTTATGCCATTGTAAGGAGATAGGAAACTGTTTAAAACATACCCGAAGATCTGTTTGAACTTAAGACATTCATACAAAACTCAATACGCTATTTTGTTTGCTGTTTTACTAATTACTGCATTTACTGGCATATAACACTCACTTTTTTTCCTTTTAAACAAAAAATACTGTTTGAAAATGGGTGTGTCTTATATGCCGTTGTATCTTATACGATAGCAAATAGTATTTGCTAGCATATAAATAGGGTTCATCTTATATGCCGGTGCGTCTTATATGCCAGCAAATGTGGTATACTATATTTCCTTATAAAGTTAATCTCAAGTGAATGATTCTCAGTGGTTATAACCAACCAGAACCACATTACCATAAACCATTAAAGGAGTTTTCATTAACAACTGAAAGGCTTTACCCTGTTTACACAAAGGTAGTGTTTCTAGGGAAGGCCAGAGCTTTGCATAAAGTGGCAAGGCGTTTCGGCAGACAGGAGTGGAGAAGCTGCCATTCCAGGCTGAGAGAAAAGAAAGCAGGCCTTGTCTGTTGTCTCCACAGGTCACCCTAGAAACTGTTTGCGGTTGAGGGGTGGGGGTCTGGGGTTGGAGAAACTTGCAAATAATCAAATCCATGAAAGTCAAACCTGCAAATGTGGAGGACCGAATGTATTCCTGTTAACATTCCAGAGGAATGGAGATTGCAGGGTGAATAGAGGGTGAGGGAGAGAAAAGAGACGGCACCATGCAATCTCAAAAATCTTAAGTGCAATTTAAATTATGACCATACAAACTACATTTAAAAAGAGCACTCAAAACAGCTCCGGGAAGACTTTGGCTAGTTAGTCATATGTCACAATATAGGCAACAGGTTAGAAACAGAAACCAAGAGGGTAACCATCTTAAATACTGGCCTTAGATAGTGGGCAGAATTACGAAAATCAATAACCAAAGCAGGAATACAGAACTAAAATACCATCAGCAAAGTTTCAGGATGGAGGGGGGTTATCTATATGGGCTGCTGGCAGAGGTCAGCTCATCAAACTAGAAAGAAACAAGTAGCCCCTCAGAGAAAAGAGCCTCTTTTCTTGGAAAAGACAGATATAAATATTATTGTGACCACCATCCTTGGAGGTTGGGTAAGGATTGTCTCCCCCAGGTTTTTGAAACACCCGGGTTAAAACACAGATACATAAATCAAAGAGATTTATGTAAAAGCTGACTTTCCATTCAACAGCCAATTTGGTGGATCTTCTTCTAAAATTTGGACTAGCTAAAGAAGTCAGGCCCAGATGTCCTTCCAGCCACCACCTATTGCTAACTACGCTTTCTAATTGCTTAGTATAACCTGTATGTGAGGGTGACGTTTTTGGAACTCTCTTTTGTGGGTTTTTAAATTATATATTTTAACATTTTTTAATTCTTTTTTATTTTTAAATTGTTTTAACTTTTGTATTCTGTGGGTTTTAACTATGTCTCTTTTAATTGTAAACACCCTTGAATACCAACCTGGGGAAAAAGCAGGGTATAAATGAAGATAGTAATTTTCCTCCTTCTCTAGTATTAAAGTGAATTCAGCATTTACATACTCTTGGAACTCACCAAGCATCTTCTTTCATCATTCCATCCCATCAATTGCCATCTCTCAGTGGTGCCCTTTCTTCTCACATAAAATCATAGAGTTGAAAGGAGCTAAAAAGGCCATCTGATCCAACCTGCTACCATGCAAGAATAACCAGCTAAAGCACTCCTGAAAGACACCAATTCAATTCAAGCCTCCAAAGACATCTCACCTTCCTCTGAGGCAGGTTATTCCATTGTCAAACAGTTTTGACAGTGAAGTTCTTTCTAATGTTGAAGTGGAATCTCTTTTCTTGGAATTTGAATCTTTCTTATTTTCCTCAGTTCTGCAACCTTGTTGTTGCGTGTCCTCATTTCCAACTTATGGCAACCCTAAGACAGACTGATCATAGGGTTTTAGGGGAGCTGAGAATGTATGTCACATCCAAGGTCACCCAGTGGGTTTCCACGGCTGAGTGGAGAATCAAACCCTGGTCTCGTTTCTCAAATCACTACACTACCCTGGCTCTCAGGGCAACAAATATACACCATCTTTTAACATCTGCCTCAAAAAAGGAGGCAGGAAGAAGTTCATGGACAAACAGGACTCACAGGAGGCGGAAGTGACTCCATCTTGAAATCCTTTCTCTCTTATGGAAAAAAAACTATCAAATGAAGGTGCTGGTCAGATTTTTCTTTTCTAAGGCTGGTATTTCCCCCTTAAGATTCCTCAAATGGCTACCATTTGAGCATTCAGAGTATTGTTGCTGCGTGCATGCGTGCGTGCACATCTCAAGTCGGTCCTGACTTATGGCGACCCTATCACGAGTTCTCTGGGACTAAGAGTATGTGGCACATGTCCAAAGTCACCCAGTGGGTTTCCACGGTCACGCAGGGAATCCAATCCTGGTCTCCAAAATCGCAGTCCAATAAACCACTATGCTACACTGGCTCTCTGGGCGGTAACTGTATATCTAATGCACTGTTTAAGGTCTTGCCATTCTGAGAATATTTAAATTGCATTGTACTGTCAGTGGGCTTTCTGTCCTCTGACTCAACTTTTTTCCTGTACTGCAGGCAATAGTTTACTCCCTCACCTATTATTATTATTATTATTATTATTATTATTATTATTATTATTATTATTATTTCCCACCTTCAAAACCAACAAAGTTGAGAATATAGGAGAAGAATTACAGGGACACACGCAACCAAAAAATAAAAGGAAATGTTGTCAGTTCATAATGTTGGAACAAGGATAAGCAAGAGTCTGGCCTGCAGATTAGTGTACGCAGGGCAGATTTCAGAGTAAACTGATGAGAAAAGAATGTACACAGAGAGAGCTGTGGATCTAGTACTTTGTCTGCAGAATAACAGAGATCTCTCCTCAAACCCAAGGTCTTGCGGGACCCTCGTCTGTTACAGCTACCTCCCCATATGCAAAAGGACATTTGCAAATGTCAATGGCATTTTTAGAACAAATGTAATACCAATAGATAACTTGCAAACCAAAAAGGAGAAATCACAGGGTGTGCCTGTATCACATGACCCAGTGAAGCATTCAGCACTGAGCCAGGGCAACCACATTCTTCCCCAAAACAGCTGAAAATGTATTTTTTTAAAAAATCAGTTCTAGACTGGATGCAGTCCATAGAGAAAATACAGTGGCCTCCTATTCAAGTGCCTATTTCTATAACATTAATCTATAACAGTGTCTCCTATTGACCTCTGACAAAAGCTCTTCTCAGACTCCGGGCATTTCTATGACGACTCGCGGTGTATGCGTCATTTGGTGTGTCTTGAGGACTGATTTGTGAGTAAAACCCTTTCCGCACTCCAGGCAAGTATACGGTCTCTCTCCGGTGTGACTCATTTGATGGGTAGTGAGGCCTCTCTTATCAATGAAGCCCTTCCCACACTCCAGGCACTGATACGGTTTCTCTCCCGTGTGAATCCGTTGGTGCCTATCGAGGTGCGATCTCCAATGGAAAGATTTTCCGCACTCCAGGCATTTATGAGGTTTTTCTAACGTATGGACAACCTGGTGCGTTTTGAATGACTTGTAACTGAAGCTCTTTCCGCACTCTAGACACTGGTATGGTTTCTCTCCCATGTGGTTCATCTGATGCGCTTTAAGGTATCGCCTCTGATTAAAGCATTTTCCACATTCCAGGCAGGTATACGGTTTCTCTCCTGTATGGATAAGCTGATGTCTGTTGAGGTGTGGTCTCGAATGGAAGCTCTTCCCACACTCCAGGCATTTATAGGGTTTTTCTAACGTATGGACCACCTTGTGTGTTTTGAAAGACGATTTGTAACTGAAGCTCATCCCACACTCCAGGCATTTATAAGGTTTCTCTCCTTTGTGGCTCATTTCATACTCGGTGAGGATGGCCTTCGCAGTCAAGGTTCTCCCAGTCTCCTGGCATGTGTACACTTTCTCTCCTGCCTGTACACTTTCATGGTTAGCAAGGTGTACGTTCCATTTGAAGCTCTCTCCCCACTGTGGGCACTGGTTTGGGTTCTGGGTTTTATCGTCTGTGATGTGAATGTCAAGGTCAGAAGTCCAACGGAAGCCATTCCCAGGGATAAGACACTCACTGCTGTCTCTGCTTGTGTCTGTTCCTTCTTGGATCGGAACTTCCCAGATGTCAGCACTGTGAGAAGTAGGCAATTGGTGGTTCTCTTTCACTTCTGTTCCTGTGCTGCTTTCTTCTTCCTCTGTACATCTGGCTCTTTCCAAATGCCCTCTGCATGGTGCCTCTCCATGTTCAGTCACCTGCCTATCACCACCTGGAAAGAAGAGAGACAACTAGTAAGAGGACAGGAAAGGAAGGACACATGAAATGAACAAACAAGCATAATTAATTCTTGTTGTAAAAGAAGGGGGCCTAATGAAAAAGAAAGAGAGGAAAGGAGAGGATGTCGTCATCATCATCATCTTTATTATAGAATCATAGAAATGTAGAGTTGGAAGAGACCACAGGGGCCATCCAGTCCAACCCCCGCCATGTAGGAATACCCTCAAAGCACTCCCGACAGATGACCATCAAGCCTCTGCTTAAAAACCTCCAAGGAAGGAGACTCCACTACACTCCGAGGCAGCAGATTCCACTGCCGGACAGCCCTGACTGTCAGGAAATTCTTCCTGAGGTTCAGGTGGAATCTCCTTTCCTGCAGCTTGAATCCATTGCTCCTTGCCCTGGTCTCTGGAGCAGCAGAAAACAAGCCCTCTCCTTCCTCTACATGGCATCCCTTCAAATACTTAAACATGGCTATCATGTCCCCTCTTAACCACCTCTTCTGCAAACTAAACATCCCCAGCTCTCTAAGTCTGTCCTGCTTTTTCCTCAGAAGGACTTACAGTACTTTTAAATAAGAAAACAAAGTTAAAAATCATAACATACAAAAGTTAAAACACAAATTAAACAATCAAGTAGTAATTAAAACAGAATTAAAATACCTATCTAAAAAGACCAACAAATCACAAATACTACACAAACTAAGAATAGCCAGCACCACTCATCAGGCAGGCAATAAACACATACTGAATGCTGGCCGGAAAACAGGGAAGGAAAGGAGGGTGGCAGTTTGACTTCTCTGAAGCCATTTCCACACTACACTACAAATTTCTGCACTACCCCTCTCAAAACTGTAAACCCCAGGATTCCATAGGATGTTGAAAGTGGAATAATCATGCTATAAGAGTGTAGTGCGGAAATGGTCTGAGAAGGAAGTTCCAGAGCCTGGGGGCAGCCACTGAGAAGGCACTCTCCCGTGTTCCTACCAAATGCACCTGCAAAAGTAGTGGGACAGAGAGAAGGGCCTCTCCAGCAGATCTCAAAGCTCAGGCTGGTTTGTAGGGGAGTATACAGGATTTCAAATAACCCGGCACTGAGCTGTGTAGGGCTTTAAAGGTCATCACAAGCACTATGAATTGTGCCCAGAAACAGACCGGCAGCCAGTGGAGCTGTCATAGTAGGGGTGTGGCATGATCCCTGTTGCCAGCCCCAGTTAACAATTTGGCTGTGGCTTTTTGGACCAGTTGAAGTTTCCAGACACTCTTCAAAGGCAGCCCCATGTACAGTGTGTTACAGTAATCCAACTGGGATGTAACCAAGGCATGTGTCACCGAGGCCATGTCTGATGTCGTTACTGCTGGGTAGGAAATAGAGGAAAAAAATCTTGCTCCAAATGAAGGTCAGGAAGTTGTTGCCCTTGGGATGTTGTTAGATGATGCCACCACCAGCAATCCTAGTCAAGAAAGCCAGTGGTAAGTGGTGACAGGAGTTACAGTCCAAAAACATACAGAAGGCAAGAATTTTCCTTTCTTTGAAGCATGTTGATAAGAATTTACTGAGAGCCAGTAACTACTACCTTAAGATTCTTGAAACAGGAGATTCATTTTTTAAAATATTATTTATATTTTATTTTATTTTTAAACTGCTCAGTAACAAAATTTCTATGAATAACTTAGAAAATATTGAGGATGCAGCATGGAAAGACAAGAGAAAAATGACTGAAAAAGGGTGACACACAGAAGCAAGTCTATTGGGAGTTTAGCATAAATCTGATCTCTTAATCCCAGGCCTTAGCAATTATATGGTTCTGATAATGAGCTGGAAAGCTACCGTGGGGCTGGATTTACATACTGTTCTGGATGGGGTTGCACTCCCTTTCAAAGATCTTGTTCCCAGTTTGGTGCTACAGTTGGTACCTGATGTGGCCAGGAGTGCCTTTGCCCACCTTCAGTGGGTGCACTAGCTATGTGGTCAAAGTGAATTATGCCTTAATTACTGCTCAATCTGACTACAGTCAGCCCTTTCATAGATTTGATTATTTGCAAGTTTCTCCAATCCTTGCCCTTCCCACTTCAGGCACTTCTTTTCCAGGGAAACCTTCCCTCTTGGCAGCTCTGATCAGGCAAAGCAGCTGTTGGGTAGCCCTCCATATTTTAGTTATGGGACATGTAGTAGGAGTTAATTAGCTGCTTGCTTGTAACAAGGTATGAGGACCAGAGACTGTTAGATAAACAAAGGTAGGAATGTAGAGATAAGCGCTGCCAAGCTGAAACCTGAACTCCAAAGTCTCTTGCAGGCGGGATGGGAAACTATTTGCTTTTAATGTTTGGATTTTGCTAATTGCCTTCAGTTCGCTCACTGAAGTCCTGTACTATGTATCACACTCCTAACAAATGGTGTATTAGCACTGTTACAGTTGTGCAACTCTTTTACAGTATTTGCCAGGACATGCTGCTTTTTCTCCCAGTTGACTGGGTGTCATGACGGTGCTGAGTCAAATGAGGGGGGAAAAGCATGTAGTGGCTTTCAATTATCCACTCTTTCAGTTCTTTTTAATGAGTATGCATGGTCGAAAGAGCAGACCACACATTGAATATATGGGTTCTGGTTGTAACTGAAAAGGGTCAAAAGAACAGATTGCCAAAAAGCAGGGTACTCCTGTATATGGCAAGAAAGAAAAAAAAGAGTTACAATTAAGAGCCAAAGAGGTATTTACCGACAGAGGCCACCGCCTCGTAATTTTCCTCCATGACTTCTCTGTGCAAGGTCCTTTGGTCTGGTTCCAAGAGGGCCCACTCCTCCTCAGTGAAGCACACAAAGACATCTTCGAAAGTCACCTAAAAAAAGACAACACTGTCCACTCACAGACAAGATTGCTTCATCTGCTGCTAAGCAGAATTCCACTGGACTTTTAAGCTGACCCAGTGGAGATTCAGATAGAAGATTTGGGCCTTCAGGAGTAGCTTTCTCAGTTTTCCTAGGCAGCTTCTAAAATGGAGTGGGCAACTGATGAAGATTAAGGGCCCACATGGTTACCACACCCTATCACTCTTCCTAAAAGATAAGAGATTTTCATAAATTGAACTTATTAATGATGGAAGAACACGACTGAGGTGACGCTGACTGAAGAATGTGTTCAGGGTTAAGCTAACCAGAGACGTGTTCAGCGTCATGAAAGTTCAGATAGGATTATGTGGAAAATCCAATGCCTTGTGCTAATCCCTTCACCACTTTAGGCTCTTGAATACAATAAAAGGTGAACTGCCCAGATTGGTAAGGAATCAGAGACCATCCCTTGATCTTACCTTATGGAGATTTTCTCTATATACACCCTACATGACCAAACATTAAAAGATTGTCCTGAGTCCCATAAATGCTTTGTCACTCCAGAGTTAAGCAATCAGCCCATTCTGGACCCTCTGGTCAGTCCTGTGGGAAAGCCATTGCGGCTTTGTCAACACACTGCTTCAGGGAGGGAAATAGGGTATAAAAAGCCTAGTTTCAGCCCCAGCCAATTGTGACACCTAAGACATAGTACACTGTACATGGTGCCCACACTGCCGTTCCTCCGTGCCACCCTCAGACGCTGTCACCTCTTCTTTAAGACTGATAGCTATCATCCTTTCCATCCACTCTCTCTATCCAACCTTTCTTGCCTTGCTTTCTGATAGCCTTGTATGGTTCTTAAGAGTGCCTGATTTCTCATGTGTTCGTCAATTCAAAGAAAACACTTTGTTAACTTTAACGGGAGTCCTCTCTACAGTTAGTACTGGTATATACAGGTGAGAAGATCCTGCCATTACTTTTCTCTCACAGGCCTTCTATAATTCTCCCAAATTCTAAGGAGGGGGTTGACATTGCGGGTGGACCCCAATACCCCCCACCTCTTAAGGTAACAACATGAGTCCCTTCGAGGGCTGCACCTGCTCCCACACAAAAAGAAAAAGCCCCCAAATACCTCTGAGGAGCATGGGGCCACTTTCATCATGTTTTGAGTTTCGAAAAGATCCCTCAGTGGAAATGCATCCCAAGTCCCCTAGCAGACATTCTGGAGCAAAAAAAAACAACAACATACACACACACACAAAAACAAACAAACAAAAAAACACAAAAATTGTTTTTGTCCCTTGGGGGTCCCAAATGGGGTGGAAATGCCCTCCACATTCCCTAGAGATCATTTGGGGGCATTTTAGAGCAAATTAAAAAAAATACAAAAAAAATTGTTTTGACTCATGACTGGTCTGGAGGACACAAAAACGGCCTTGGGAGCTGGATATGGCCCATGGGTCTTGCTTTCTCCACCCCTAATCAAAGAGAACATTCAAGAGGAAGAAAGTGGGGAGTTTCTTTGAATAATTCAGGTCTTCACAAATGGCATTCCCAAGATTTCGGAGCAGCAAATTTGGGTAGAAGCAGAAGACAAGATGCTTTCAGGATAAATGAAGTGTGTAGCAGACAACAGAGAATCCCATGCCTCTCCCAGTCCATCTCTACTTGAGTCTTTTTACCTGATCCAGTTGCACAGAAGCTGTTTCCATTGCCTCAAGAAGGGATGAATGGCCACTTCTTTCTAGCATCCTTGGTCCCTCTCCTGTGAGGTTCCAAAAAACAAAAAAACATAGGAAAGATTCATTTCTTAAATCTGTTTTTCAAGCTTCACTTTTAAACTAAAGTAATTCCAAGGAAATTTCTCATTTAGACTCCACAAAATAGGGCCTAAGGGATTCTCAAGGAAAGGAAAGGAAAAGAACTGCAGAACCTAGGAACGTGGAATTTAGAGAAGGGCATCCGCAAGTCTGACCTCAAGTTGGCACGGATGGACCTTAGCACCTTTGGCAGGTGAATCATGTGTCCTTCCATGAAGGCCATTTCCGCACTAGACTGTTACAGTGCTATTATTCCACTTTCAACATCCCATGGAATCCTAGGGTTTGCAGTTTAGGGAGGGGTCTTTGAGGCCATTTTTAATAGGGACTGCAAGCCTTGTGAGACTAAGAAACTGCAAACAAGGCTTGTTAAGTCCCTACTAAAAATACTGTGGGGCAGCAGTGGAAGTGGCAGCAAGCCCCACCAGCCACCCACTTCTGCCTTGTGAAGGAACCTTGAGGCCTCAAGGTGGGTTCAATATGGTGATCATACTTTTTGTGTGTGTTAAATATGGTTTGAGAGACCCAAGAGTTATTCACAGTTTTTCCAATTTCACAGGGGCGCTGTGCCCGTAACCCTAGCAAATGTGGAGGGATAACTGTAGAATGTTTTTAGCATAAACTCTTGTAGAAGCTAAGACATACAAACTCTTAATCTCTTTCATCAAAAAAACGATTAAAGACCAGCATTCAGAGGAACATAAAAAGCAGACCACATGTTTTAGGAGAACTTCAAGTGAATGTTTTCTACCAAGGACCCTCACCTAGTGGGGTGGTTTCTCTGTTGCCCTCCTGCTTGATTCTTTGACTGATATCTGATGGCGCGCCGTGGACCTTTACAATATCAATGTCCTGTTGCTGCTTCTCCTCTGCCTGATTCAGGAGGAAGCCTTCAGCCAGGGTCACCGCCTGGGAACTGGTCTCTGGCCCACATTCCCTGACCCAGCTTGCCATCTCTGGGGGAAGGACAGCCAGAAACTGCTCCAGGATCACCAGGTCCAAGATCTGAGCCTTGGTGTGTCTCTCTGGCTTCAGCCATTGGCAACAGAGGTCCTGGAGTTGGCTCCAAACTTCGTGCAGTCCCTTGGCCTCCTGGTAGGAGAGTTGTCTGAAGTGTTGTCGGTGAACTTCTGAGCTGAATGTCTCTTGACACGTGACATTCTGCACTGTTTTTCCCCAGAATTCTTCACTTCCCTCACACCACGTGGTATCCGGGCCATTTCTTCCTTGAGCGCCACATGGGTTTAACTCCTCCATCTTCAGTGTGGGCTCAGAAGAAGCCTCCAAAACAGCCGAAGGGAATTCTGCCTTCTTGACCAGTTATATCATGAAACAAAGATCCTCCAATACAGTGAAGAGTCCTGGATATCAAACAAAATTCTAATATTAGTAACACTTTTGAGTGAAGTATTTAAAACCAACTACTGGATTGATCCTGGATGTTCTTTAGAGAAGAAAGACAATGACTGAAAAAGATTCAGTACACCCTGTCCACAGTTTACCTCATCACTGTACAGGAAGGCCCCACCTTTTGATGCACCATTACCTGACAACGTACTCTTTTGATGCTTCCAAATTAAGCACAAGTTCCATTAATTTGATTGGGGTTCCATTCTTTCATCACAGAATTGTAGAGTTGGAAGTGATCCCGAGGTTCATCGAGTTCAACCCATGCAGGAATACACCATCAAAACATTCCCAATAGATGGGCGTCCAGCCTCTGCTTAAAAACTTCCAAAGAAGGAGACTCCTCCACATTCCGAGGAACACTCTTTTCCTGAAGTCTGAAGCCACTGCCCCATGTCCTAGTCTCTGGAGCAGCAGAAAACAGGCTTCCTCCTTCCTCCATATAACATCCCTTCAAATATTTAAACATAGCTATCATGTCCCTTTTTAACTTCCTCTTCTCCAAGCTAAACATACCCAGTTCCCTAAGCTGCTCCTGAGTGGGAATGGTTTCCAGGCCTTCTACCATTTTGGTTGTCCTCCTCTGGACATGTTCCAGCTTGTCAATATCCCTCCTGAATTGTGGTGCTCAGAACTGGACGCAGGATTCCAGATGTGGTCTGATCAAAGCAACAGAGTGATACTATCACTTTCCTTGACCTAGACACTATACTCTCATTGATGCAGCCCAGAATCGCATTGGCTTTTTTTATCTGCCACATTCCACTGCTGATTCATGTTCAGCTTGTGGTCTACTAAGATTCCTATATCCTTTTCACATGTACTGCTGCCACTTCTTCCTATGGAGGATCACTTGCAACCGCTTGGACGTACGTCCTTCTTGCAAAGCAAGTTGAGAAGGAGAAAGCAAGTACCAAGCCATCTAAGAGACTTTGCAAGCAGTGCACATGCAGTCAGTCCCAAGTGAGATTCCATAAGTTCTTCATGCTCTCTACAGCTTTTCAATCAATTATCTCTTCTGACAGTGCTGCTGTCCCTAATCTGTCAGATAAACAGGGGAAGTCTATACTCCCCTTCTCCAACAAACGTGAACTAAGTAATTTGACCTGATAGTGAATAACAGACATTCTCAAATCTTGGTATGGTGAAGAAATCCTTATAAACCACCACTGCTGGCATTTCCTTGGTTTGCTGTCCCCTCCCCTTCACATCCTTTATTTTCCTTTTTAACATGTCTATTCATTTGTAATTCTGCAAGCATAAAAAAATCTTTAGTTATTTCTCCTTACAACACCTATTTATTTATTTGTATCCCACCTCTCCTTATGGATCGAGGTGGCGAACAACTTACAAATAGCATGTATTTCAAAACATTTCTATACATGCCCCCAACAAGCTGGGTACTGATTTTACCGACCTGCGGAAGGATGGAAGGCTGAGTCAACCTGGAGCCCGGCAGGATCGAACTCACAACCTTGTGGCTTGCAGTACTGGCATTTAACCACTGCGCCACCAGGGCTCCCTCCTAAAAACTATTTTAAAAATAACATTATTGTTATACACTCTGACTTACAACAACCTCTCATGGGGTTTTCTGCGGCTGAGACTGTGCGACTTGCAAGGTCACCCAGCGGATTTCCACGGCCAAGTGGGGAGTCAAACCCTGGACTCCATGGTGGTAGCCTAATGTGCAAACCACTACACCATGTTGGCTGTCTGCTCATAGAGTACAAGATCCTTTTCCTCCTCACCTCATCCTTAGAGTGGGACTTGGGCCATTTCCGCACTACACTCTTATAGCGCGATTATTCCATTTTCAACATCCTACGGAATCCTGGGGTTTGCAGTTTCGGGAGGGGCTAGTCAGCCCCTCCCGAAACTGCAAACCCCAGGATCCATAGGATGTTGAAAGTGGAATAATCGCACTATAAGAGTGTAGTGCGGAAATGGCCTTGGACAATCCAGGTTGTAGCCCCTATCGATCTCTGAAACTCCTATGGTGAAATTAAGCCAGTCTGCTCTACACTCCAGCCAGCACACCATGCTGCTTCCTAAGCCCGTCTTTCCTTTCCCCTCCCCAGGCATGTTCCCCCCACTTCCCATTGCAGCTCCCCCACACCCCAACCCACAAGGGTGGCCATTCACGAGACTATCCCCACAACTCCTTCTCCCTCCAGGAGGACAAAAAGGCCATTTCCTCCCCCGCCCATGGGGTGCAAAATTCTGCCAAGAGCCATTTGCTCAAGCAAGGAGGACCAGCTGAAAGGGGGGTGGCCTGGGTGGGGGACCACTGGGCTGCACCCCCCCCCAAACTCCCCAACCACTGTGGCCCATGGGCAGGGATGCTGGGAGCGGCAGTCCAAGAGGCCCTAGTTCCCCAACTTTACCCTGTTAGTAGCCTGGATCTCTCGTTTGCTTTTCCTCTCCCCCTCCTGCCTGGGCTTCGAGGCGAGGGGGCGTCTGGCCTACACTTGGGGGGCTTCCCACTCTTGCTCCCCTCTGCAGCAGCAGCAGCCCTGTGGGTCCCCAAATGTTCAAAGGCAGACCCAGGGGAGGGAGGGAGGAGCTCACCGGCTTCCCCGGAGGGGAGGAGAAGAGCGGGCCGGGCGGAGAAGAGCCAAACCCCGCGCCTCCTTCGGCCCCTCTGCTTCCCACCAGGGACCCCTCCAGGCACCAACTTCCAGCCTCTCCCCAGTAAGACTCAGATGTCAAGAAAGGGGGGGTGAGCCCTCCCCCGGAAGTCACGCCACTTTCCCCGCCCCCTCCCCAATTTCCGGCCTCTCTAGGAATCTAACCGTTCTCTCACTGGAAGAATGCTGAGGGACTATCCAGCGCTTTGCTTTGAATGGGGTCCTTGGTCGGCTGATAGAGAGGTCCTCCGCCAGGGCCAGACTGTCCCCCTACTACTCCTATGGTTGGAAGAGACCCCAAGGGCCATCCAGCGCACCCCCCTTCTGCCATGGAGGAATACACCGTCAAAGCACTCCTGACAGATACCCATCAAGGCTCTGTTTAAAAACCTCCAAAGGAGGAGACTCCACCATACTCTGAAGCAGCATATTCCAGCATATTCCCTTCAAGTTCTTCCTGATGTTTGGATGGAATCTCTTTACTTGAAGTTGGAAGTCATTGCTCCGTGTCCTAGTCTCTGGAGCAGCAGAAAACAGGCTGGTTCCATCCTCCAGATGACATCCCTTCAAATATTTAAACATGCCTCTCAACCTTCTCCAGGCTAAACATATCCAGCTCCCTAAGCCCATATCTCATATGGCATGGTTTCCATGCCTTGTAACATTTAGGTGGCCCTCCGCTGGACATGTTTCATGTTTCAGCTTCCTGACTTGTGGTGCCCAGTAGCTGGCACAGAGAATCATAGAGCTGGAAGAGACCTTGGGGGCCATCCAGTCGAGCCCCCTGCTATGCAGGAACACCTATCAAAGCACTCCTAACAGATGGCCATCCAGCCTGTGTTTAAAAATCTCCAAAGAAGGAGATTCCACCACATTTTCCCTGGCTCCTCAGCCAAAACTGGTCTGACAAGGGAGGCCCTACTAGTACCACTGCTGCTGTCAGCATAGCCTCTTGCCTCACAGTTGCACACAGTCCCTCCACCACCACAGAAAGAAGAGGAAGAAGAAAGGGGGTTGTATGTATGAAAGGGGGTTGTATGCATATCTCCTAAAAAATTTAGGAGTTAAAAATTTATTTTAATTATCTAAATCATCATCGTCGCCGTCGTTGTCATCGCCGTCACCGTCGTAGAATCATAGAATCATAGAAATGTAGAGTTGGAAGAGACCCCAGGGGCCATCCAGTCCAACCCCCTGCCATGCAGGATCACCCTCAAAGCAATCCCGACAGACGACCATCCAGCCTCTGCTTAAAAGCCTCCAAGGAAGGAGACTCCACTACACTCCATTGAGGCAGCAGATTCCACTGCCGGACAGCCCTGACTGTCAGGAAGTTCTTCCTGAGGTTCAGGTGGAATCTCCTTTCCTGCAGCTTGAATCCAGTGCTCCTTGTCCTGGTCTCTGGAGCAGCAGAAAACAAGCCCTCTCCTTCCTCTACACGGCATCCCTTCAGATATTGAAACATGGCTATCATGTCCCCTCTTAACCTTCTCTTCTGCAGACTAAACATACCCAGCTCTCTAAGTCTATCCCCATAGGGCATGGCTTCCAGGCCCCTCATCATTTTGGTCGCTCTCCTCTGGACTTGCTCCAGCCGATTATTATTATTACATTACTTCTTGTTGTGTGCTTTCAAGCCATTCTCATTTTATGGTGACCCTAAGGCAAGCCTATCACAGGGTTTTCTGGAGCTGAGGGTGTGTGCCATGCCCATGCTCACCCAGTGGGGTTTCCATGGCCAAGCGGGGAATCAAATCCTAAATTCCAGAGTCATCCTCCAATGTCCAAACCAGTACACTAGTATACTGTGCTGCTTTCTCATCCTCTCTCTACCTTTCTCCACCTGGCCTGTCTCGCCCACCACCTCCCTTTGCAATTTTGTAGGGAGCCAACACCCAAATTCACTCCCTAAAATCTCCTAAGTCTAGGAGGGAAGGGTAACTTTCCCCCTACAGATGTGGAGACTGAACAGACTACCCAACTTGTACAGAGAATCCCCCTTAGAGTGAGAGGAAGAAGCTGTGACCTTCCAAATATCCTAGATATCCCATGAGCTAGCAATGCCCAAGAACCAGGATGCTGGGAGGTGTAGTCCAAGAGCTGCTGACTCTTCAACCCTGACCTACGGATCTTGCCCATTCTCTGCCCCCAGAGACTTCCTTGCTTTTTTCTCCTCCAGCCCCTGCCTGGGGTCTGAGAAAGGCTTCAGCTCTCCTGGGCCAGGAAGGGTTACCAGGTACAGCACCTGGTATTCATGGTCAGTCTTCCATTCATGTACTAACCAAGACTTAGCCTGCTTAGCTTCCAAGACTGGACAGGATCTGGTACCTTTAGGGTATTTAGGTCCTACCCTCTACTATATTCTCCCACAAAAGCAGGAAGGAAGGAAGGATTTTTTGCCCCCACGTGTCCACCTAGGAGAGTGGAGGGCAATTTCACGTTTTGGGGTACTGCTGGGCTATTTTAGGTCCAAGAAGTCTTTTTTTTAAACAGTAGGAAGTGATGTATAAGGCTTTTCTTGGGCCTAAAACATTCACATTGAAAATGGTTCAACTTCTAGGTTTACTCCCTGTTAGACAAAAGACCTTTCTTGGGCTCAAAACCACCTGCCCTCAGCCCCAAATATGGCAAAATTGCTTCCTACAGCCCCTAGAGAGCATTTAGGGGCAAATTAATTTAAATCAATTTTAATTTTTTAATTTTTTAAATTTTAATTTTTATTCATTACATTAAAAATTTACATTAAAAATCACATTTTAAAAAAAAATTGGGTGCAGGGAGCCACAAGGATGGCTTTAAATTATGATTGTGTTTGTAATCTGTTCCGGAAGCTTGGCTGAAAATGGCAAAGGTCTACATCTACATTTGGAACATTTAATTTAATTAGCAAGTAAAATGATTTTCCTTAAATATAATTTTATTCAAATTTCAACCAATAAAACAAACATTTATTTCTGCAATGTTTACATGCAATGTTTTTCCTTCTTCCTTTCTGGATTACAATTATGAATATTCCCCCTATTTGTTATACCACGTATCGCAATAAAATGACAATAATCTATAATTTGTTAGTTCCTGCTATATATCTCTACTTTACTTGTTACATGATATTTCATTGATTATTAACCTGTATAATGTATAACCTGTAATCATGAAAAATGTATTATCTTCTATCTACACCCAACTCAAATCTATTACAATCTTCCACTCTTTATTAATGTCTTCGTCTGATTTCCCTTTTAATCTTTAAGTATATCCGCATTTCTATTTTCCATAAAAGCTGCCCACCGCAAGTAAAATGATTTTAAGGCAATCTTGTGGTCATTTGTTTAGGACAGCTCTCCAGGCCAGAACATCACAATTTAATCTATGCCAACGGACTGTAAGGTTTAAGATTTAAAACACACTGGACCCATTGTGTGTGATGCTTTTCACTGGGCGAGGACAGACCTTGGATGAGCCATGATGTGCTGTATGTGGGGCTTGTCTTGATAAGTGTTTGCAAGCTGCACCAAAATGCACAGGTGTCCGATGTACATTTTAGAGGCCATACAACACTGGTCCTGGTAGAACAAGGCCATTTCCGCACTACACTCTTATAGCGCAGTTATTCCACTTTCAACATCCTATGGAATCCTGGGGTTTGCAGTTTCGGGAGGGGCCAGCCGGTCCCTCCCGAAACTGCAAACCCCAGGATTCCATAGGATGTTGAAAGTGCAATAATCGTGCTATAAACGTATAGTGCGGAAATGGCCCTACGCTGGCTGCCAATTTGCTTCCGAGCTCAATTCAAGTTGCTGGTGTTGACCTACAAAGCCCTTAGCGGCTTCAGGCCAAGATATCTGAAAGACCGCCTCCTCCTGTATAAGCCTGCCAGAAATTTCAGATCTCCAGGTGAGGCCCTATTGCATGTTGCAACACCTTGTGAATTTAGGTTGGCGGGCCCACTAACAGTACCTTTTCTATAGTTGCGTCTCAAGTATGGAAACCGAATGAGTTAGGCTGGCCCTGTATCTTTTTAAGTTTTCGGCAGGTGGCCAAAACAGTGCCGTTCCACATGGCATTGTGTTTGAGATTGCAGTTTTAATTGCTTCAAAACAATATTCTAGGATTAAGACTGCTTTTAGGGGTTTTTAAGGACCAGCGTGGTGGTTTGAGACTATGACCCTGGAGACCAGAATTTGATTTCCCACTTGGCCATGAAAACCCACTGGGGGACCTTGTGTGTAAAACTCTCAGCCCCAGAACCCCCCATTATAGGTTTGTCTTAGGGTCACAATAAGTCGGAAACAACTTGAAGGCACACAAGAGACCATAGAGATCTTGCTATGACTCCCAGCTCAATAATGTCTATTTTAATGTGCATTGTTCTAATTGGTTTTGATTTGTTCATCACCTCGGGAGCCCTTGTGGGCTAGAAGGTGAGACAGGAACAGTTTATAAATAAATATTAATTTTGACCCTTACAATTTCCTGAGCAGCTTTCCCAAAGGAACTCACTTAGATCATATTCCAAGTCAGACGACGTCTCAGAAACTGAGTTGTTTGTTATCTGCTGTGGACTTCAATTTATTATGACCCTACAAATGGAGAGAGACCTCTAAGTCTGTTATTAACAAACCTGCTGAAGGGCTGCACGCTCAGGTACGTGGCTTCTGTAACATGGTCTTCCTCTTTTGTGACTGCCTTAGAATCATAGAGTTGGACGAGACCATAAGGGCCATCAAGTCCAACCCCCTTCTGCCATGGAGGAAAACACCATCAGAGCATTCCTGACAGATGGCCATCCAGCCTCTGCTTAAAATCTTCCAAAGAAGAAGAATGCACCACATTCCCAGGCACCATATTCCACTGTCAAACTTCTTTTACCATCGGGAAGTTCCTCCTAATGTTTAGATGGAATCTCTTTTCCTGAAATTTGAAATGGTTGCTCCATGCCCTAAGCTCTGGAGCAGCAGAAAACAAGTTGGCTCCACCTTCCATATGACATCCTTTTAATTATTTAAACATATCTATCACCTCACCTCTTAACCTTCTCTTCTCCTGGCTAAACATACCCAGCTCCCCAAGCCTCTCCTTATAGTGCTTCATGGTTGCCAGGCTTTCTACCATTTTGGTTACCCCCCCCCAACACGTTCCAGCTTATCAATATGCATCCTGAACTGTGATGCCCAGAACTGGACACAGTATTCCAGATGAGGTCTAACCAAAGCAGAATAGAGTGGTACCCTCACTTCCCTTGATCTAGACACCATACTCCTATTGATGCTTCCTTCTGCCTTCCCAAGTATTATTGTCTTTTCTAGTGTGTCAGGCCTTCTCATGGTATGTCCAAAGTACAAGAATCTTAGTTTAGTCATCTTGGCTGCTAGGGAGAATTAAGGCCCATTTGCACACACATGCAATTATGTGGTATGCATTTAAACTCAGTCCCAAGATGGAGACTTTTCAGAGCCACAGATATCACACTAATGCATGATGAGATAGATAAGAAATGGTAGGTTTCCATGTCTGAAAAAAAAAAAAAGACTGGCTGCTACCCACAGATCTGCCTCTTGCGTTAGGCAAACATGCACAGATTCGGGAAGTTACAAAGGACAAAAACAACAAGTTATCATATTAAGCACACTGCCAATGATGCACTCAGTCAAAAGTATCACTTGAGACTAAACTGGTAGAATTACTTAGACGAGCAATCTCTTTTAAATGGTTAAAAAATATATATCATAGAATCGTATGAGCTGGAACGGACCACAAGGGCCACTAAATCCAACCCTCTGCTATGCAGGAAATGTTCATCCATTGCTTGAAAACCGCTGGGATTAAAATCTTTCCATAGGCTACTCATGTGTTACATTTGACACATCCCATCCCGGCAACATGTGAACACGAGTCACAGAACCCCACACTTGTACAAACCCTTCAATGTTTCGCAGATGAAGATAATAAAGACTATTAGCAACTTAATTAATCTAGATTTTAAGTAATGTTCTAATAGTTAAGTACAAGTATTTACTACAAGTTGTATGCAAGAAGGGCAAAAACCAATTTTTACTTATTTTAGGCTTTTTTTGTAGTTTTAATAGATGTTTGTAGCTGTTCAATGTATTTTTTGCTTTTTATTTGTATTGTATTTTTATTATGCGTTTGCATAATAAGCACTGTTTTGTAGTTTTGACACTCGTCTCCTTCCTTTCTTTTAATAAATTAAAAAATAATGTTTCAGAGATAAAAACTGCAACTCATGTAGCTAAGAAACACCAGAGTGTGGTCAAAAGAATGTCACCAGGCAACAAGAGGGCAAAAGTTATTAATGAGAAAATATACACAAAACCACACCATTCTAAGCAGAAAAACACTGGGATTTATGCATAGTTAAGGGGGGGGGGTCTGAAAAAAGAAAAAAAGGAGCCTATTCATGAAGACAAGAAACTGCCTGATCATCTTCTCCTCCTCCTGCTGAGCTGAATACAAACTATTTTTGAGTTTGTAGCAACTGAGGATGAAGGGACAACGGAGGAGGAGGGGAAAGAAACTGGGACGTTTAAAAAAATGCTGAGAAAGTAGGATGGAACAAGATTAACAGGAGCTGAATTCAGTTATTCACATATAAAGAGGCATGCACAAAAGAGGTTTCTGTTTGACAACTCAATACCATTTGGCCATCAAAGGGCATGCCTTCATTTGGAAGAGCAGACAACCATATCTTTTCATTTTTGTATTGCTTTTTGTAATATTAAATCTTGCAGTATTTCAAGGCCTTTTTGGATCTTCAGTAGATAGATTGCCTTCTTCAAAGCAAATAATTGAAGCAACTGCAGTTATCTATCCCCCCAAAATACCACTGCGAAATGCTGAAAAACTGAATTAAACTGCGAAAAACAGAAATACTCATTGACAGGAATTTATTTAAAATGGAAGCAGAGAGAGGGAAGAAAGCAAAAGAAACAGAACTACTGTACAATTTAAGGTACATGTCTAAATAAAGCAAAGGAGAAAAATGGAATCTAATAAATCCAATAAATCAGTTACCCACCAATGCTTGAATGCTTCTACAGGCCTCAGCCTATCACTTGCTGGAAGACCCCCAAAATTGTTTTTAAGGTGGAGGGGCTGAAGGCTGGCAGGCACATCATTTCGAATTTTTACAAAACCGTGAAACCACAAAATAAATTGTGTTGAAAATAATAAATCAACTGAAGCCGTTAACAAAGCGACTACCACCCAGGCAACGACAAAATAAGAAACAACACATTACAAAAAACAATTAAAGTGTAAAATTAACATATCATCATAAGGGTAAAAGAAGCAAGGTCTTACTACGTGAATCCAACGGTGGTTATACAATCTCTTTAATGACGCTCTCTCCTCCAGCACACTATTTGTGAGAACAAAAGCTGTGGAGATGGGTTAGCTTTCATACAACTGCAGACAAAATACTTGCAGAAGAAAATGGAGATCATTTTTATCTACCCAGCCTGAGGTGCAGAGAATTTCCTCATCTATGAGTGAGTAACAAGGGGAAGACATTATCTGCTGTGGATACTTTGGTTTGCAAAAATAATTTTTAAAGAGGATTACAAAATTGGTCAAATGGACATCTGCAATATGGAATAATGGGCTCTAAAAGAATAAATGGAAATTCAATACAAACTAACACATATATTGGTGCAAAAATTTTTGATATCCTGAAATCAAATGGAATCTGATTTACATCCTTATAGCAGATGGAATCTGAGCTTGGAGTAAGTGGCCCAGATCTGGAACTCTGTGTATGGTTTAGGTTGGCAACCTCCAATGGGTATTATAGAGATGGAAAAGGGGAAATCAAAATGATCAAATGACTGGAGCAACCAGCACTGGCCATAGAGTAAGTGTTTGCAAGCTGGGTGGCTGCCCAGGGTGCCAAATTGAGCTGTATTCCTTGTTAATGAATAGCCTTACAAACCAATGTATCTACATTTGTGGAGAGGGTCCGTTGTATATACAGGTTGAGTAACCCTTATCCAAAATGCTTGAGACCGTAAGTATTTTGGATTTAAGATTTTGGAATACCTATATTTGAATATATGTACATAACGAGGTATCTTGGAGATGGGACTTAAAATTAAATTATAGAATCATAATGTCATAGAATTGGAAGAGACCTCAACAGCCATCAAGTCCAACCAGCTGTCACACAGGAATACACACTCAAAGTACCCCCAGTGAATGGCCATCCAGCCTGTTTAAAAAACTCCAAAGAAGGTGACTTTACTACACTTTGATGCAGCAGATTCCACTGTTTTATGTTTCATATACCCCTTATGCACATTGCCTGGAGGTAATTTTTTTTCTTAATAATTTTGTGCATGAAATAAAAGTTTGTGTGCATTGCGCCATCCAAAAGCAAAGGTGTCGCTATCTCAGCCACCCATGTGGACAATTTCAGATTTGAATATTTCAGACTTCTTGATTAAGGGATGCTCAATTTGTACTTCCCCGTGACAGGTGTTGCCGTGGTATTAGCTTGCTATGAGTTATAAAAGCTGGCTGTCATACAAGGCAGTTGCTAGGATTGATCGTGTGATTACTATAGCTCTGTATTTCGCAAGAATGGTAATTTTTAACGTTTTAAAAAATAGCCTGGGGGATAATAGCACATGGGGATATGGTCCCTATAAGACTACTCTGATCACACCAGCACTAGCATGGTGTTGTAATATTAGAATCATAGAACTGGAAGAGACCACAGAGGCCTCTGAAATCCAACCCCACTCTGCCATGCAGGAATACACCATTAAAGCATTCCTGAAAGATGGTCATCAACCTCTGTTTAAAAACCTCCAGATGAGACTCCACCACAGTCTGAGGCAGTGTATTCCACTGTTGAACTGCTCTGACCGTCAGGAAGTTCTTCCTAATGTCTATACAGAATCTCCTGAAAGGATTAGGACTTTGAGTGGGCAGGGTTCTAATCCCTGCTCAACCATGGAAACCCATCAGTTGGCCTAGGGCAAGTCACACTCTCCCAGCCTAAGAGGCAGGCAATGGGAAGCACCACTGAAGAAAGCCTGCAGAGAAAAATCTAAGAGAGGGCTACCATAATTTGGAATTGACTTGAAGGCACAAAACATTAAAGCTCGTACCTTCAGGTCTGGTAGTGTAAGTCACTTGGTTTCTGGGGCCTGGTTTAGAAGTTTGAAGCATAGTATTTTAAGGCCTGGTAGTCTGTAGTGCAGTTCAGGGAGGCCGGCCCCTCCCTGAACTGCAAACCCCAGGATTCCATAGGATGTTGAAAGTGGAATGATAGAGCTGTAACAGTCTAGTGTGGAAATGGCCAGGGTAAACAAATCCCCATCCAACCACAGACCATGACTTGGGTAACCATAGGCAAGCCCCCCTCTGTGAGCCTAAGAGGACGACCATGGCAAATGATCTCTGAACAAATCTTGCCAAGAAAACCCCAGGTTGCTATAAATCTTGGAGGCACATATAAAAATATAGTAACCATCAAAGAGCTTCCTTCTTGCTGAGCATTCCGCCACTGTGCATACAGTAGACTATCTGTATATGTGGGAGTTCAGTTCCAGGACCCCACCACCACAGCAAAAAGCACAAATGATTGTGTCCCATATTATTAAAAGGAGAGGCGTGTGTGGATGCTTCACAGCATCTGCATTCATATCACTGCCACTTTATGTGCAGGACGCAACACTCCACCGTCACTCAAAATCGCAGATTCGGAGGCTGCATATATGTAGAGTCCTCTGTATGTACTGAACACAGTGAAGCATACAGACCTAAAATACCATGGTAGTTATCCTGTGAGACCCACCCACATGGCAGAAACTTTGCTGAGAATCTAGCATTGGAGCTGGAGGGCAGTGAAAGCAGAGCAACAAAATAAGAAAATGCTCATGCTGACCCATAGGCGTTGCTGGGGGGAAGAACAGGGCCTGTTACGCTGCTACATTCAGCAATTACATGGCATATAAGATAAAAATGAAACTGAATCTCAGCATGTAACAGTGATATAATGGGACTTTTCTCCTGACATCATGAAATAAGTATTTTACAATGTTCTCCATGCAACAGAATAGATACTAATTTGTTTGTTTAAAGCACTGGTGCGCATTCAGGGAAAATTTCAGTGAATTCTTTTTGCTCCTTTACTCAAAGTTCAGCAGGCTATAAAATGTTATCATTGGAGGGCTGCTGTCCCAACTGTAAGAAAGTCTAAAACCAATCACCTTCATGGAAACTCTTTTAAGTCTGGGGAGGAAAGGAAGTAAAGTCTGTATGCAAAAGGATCTTGTAGCACCTTGAAGACTGAGAGAAAGAAGTTGGTAGCATGAGCTTTTGTAGACTTAAGTCTACTTCATCAGATGTACGTCTGAGGAAGGTGTGGTCAGGCAAGCTTATGCAGCCCAGGCCAAGTAATCCTGGTTACTGAGCTGGCTATACAGCAAGTCTTTCTGAAGTGCTTCTGCATCCCAGCAAATAGTCTGTTCTTGCAAGAGGAAGAATTCCAGACCTGTCACGAAAAAAGACTAAGAAGTAACCAAGTGCTGCTTGAGATGCCATTGGACAGTCATCTCCCGTAGTAGTTCCACATGAAAAGGCGTAAGTGTGATGTGAGGCTACATGTCAAGGGAGTGAGAAGCAGTCAGGCCGCAACCCAAAGACCCACAACATAAAGCCCCAGGAGGCAGAAAAGAAGCTCTGTTAGAAGCAGTTTGGAAATGGGAGGAGGTACCCAGGTGAAACACATCCCAATGCCTATTCCCTGTGCAAAGAAAAAGGAAACACATCTATCCTTCTGCTGAATCACAGAGCATGAAGGAGCTGCAGGGATGAATTCTCAGTTAGTCCATGGATGCTGTAATTGGAATTGCAGAATCATACAGCTGGAAGAGACCACAAGGGCCACTGAATCCAACCCCCTGCCAGGCAGGAATACACAATCAAAACGCTCTGAACAGATGGCCATCCAGACTCTGCTTAAAAACCTCCAAAGAAGGAGACTCCATCAGCACATTCCACTGTCAAAATCACTGCCCTAAAAGTATCAGCAGGGCTACCATGCCATCTACCTCAGGCTCCATAAACCTGCCAGGTGGCCCTGCAAACCATGAAGAGGTCACTCATTCCTTGTCAGGTGCACCATTTATCCTATGGTAATCCCTAGGAGCAACTCACCTAGGAGGACAAATTGCAGTGTCTAGAGCTATTTAGTTTAGTAAAAAGGCAAGTAAAGGGATATTAGATATATATAAAATTAGGCATTTCCCATAATACAATACTATTACAACCTTTCCTGCAATCACTCTGGTTCCTTCTTACTAGCGCTGTTAGGAATTCATCCCAATAAAAGACTGGTTCTGTGATGTTCACGTTACTTGAACAAACGTGAGGCTGCAGCGTGCTGCTGGTAGACTACCTGAGGGAACATGACCAGTTCTCCTGCTACCTGTTGTCTCTAGCTGGTGCTTTTTATTCACTGACCCTCTGGTTTCCCCAGTTCCTTTCCTGTTTCAGATCTCCCTCAGAACTGCTTCACCAACACCACAAAATGCTCCACAAAATCTCCTCTGGGAAAGACTCAATGACAAAATGAGTTGTATTCTGGGCAACTTCTGGGAGGCTCAACTTCACTAACCTCCTACAAGGCAATGTGGGTGGTTTCTCAATCCCAATCCACAGACAGACATGTGCAAATCTGAACAAAACTTCTAGAACAACAATAGAAAAATGTAAGACAACTTCTGAAAAAATACATGAAATTGTCATGGGTCATTTGCTATACCTCAGGTATAGATGGATATCCGTAAATTTCTACGACCTTTTTAGAATAAGGAAAAAATAATCCACTAATACATATAATAACTTGCAACTTGAAAGAAAGAACACCACAGGGCATAGGCATTTTTTTGGAACGAGTGAAGCACTGAGGGTTCCACAGGGTCAACACTGACCTATATATGCCAAATACTTCCTAAAAAGTATATGGAGGGCTCTAGTGGACACTAAACACTCATTCTGGGGGAAATCAATTGTAATCTTTTACTGGAGGCATTATGTATGGAACCCGGAGTGGCTGCGGACTGGCGTCTATCTCTCCTGCACAAATAATCAGATGTTCACTGATGTATGATCTCCAGCTGACGCTCTTTGCGCATTCCCGGCCTTTGCGTGGTTAACCAATGTGTTTCCTCTGATGTAAAATGAGGAGTCTCTTCTCAGCATAGCCTTTTCCACACACAAAGCATATGTATGATTTTTCCCCTGAGTGAATCATTTGGTGTCTACTGAGGTTTGATCTCTGAGTGAACTTCTTCCCACATTCCAGGCACTGATAGGGTTTTGCTCCTGTATGAATGAGTATGTGGGCATTAAGGGTTGATTTCTGACTGAAGGTCTTTCCGCACTCCAGGCATATATAGGGTTTATTTCCTGTGTGATTGAGTTGATGGGTAATGAGGCTTTTCTCCTCAACAAAGCTTTTCCCACATTCTTGGCATTTATACGGATTCTCCCACGCGTGGATCGTTTGGTGTCTCTTAAGATTGGACTGGTGACTGAAGCTCTTCCCACAGTCTAGACATTTATACGGTCTCTCTCCTGTGTGCTTCACTTGATGTAAAATGAGGCCTGAGCTGTAACTAAAACCCTTCCCACACTCCTGGCATTTATACGGCTTCTCTCCAGTATGAATTGTTAGGTGTGAATTGAAGATTGACTTCCGAGTGAAGCTCTTTCCACACTCCTCACATTTAAAAGGTTTCTCTCCCGTGTGATTCATTCGATGTCCAACAAGGTCTCTCTTCTCAGAAAAGCCTTTCCCACATTCTGGGCATTTATGTGGTTTCTCACCCGTGTGAACAATTTCATGCCTCTTCAAATGGGATTGCTGACTGAAGCTCTTTCCACACTCCTCACATTTATATGGTTTATCTCCAGTGTGATTC
Source organism: Ctenosaura bakeri (assembly GCA_948474755.1). Lineage (NCBI taxonomy): Eukaryota > Metazoa > Chordata > Lepidosauria > Squamata > Iguanidae > Ctenosaura > Ctenosaura bakeri. The sequence continues at coordinate 59,397 of CAOLHI010005187.1, forward strand.
ATCAGATGTGCTGTGAGGTTTCTCTTCTCAGTAAAGGCTTTTCCACACTCCAGGCATTTATACGGTTTCTCGCCTGTGTGAACGATTTGGTGTCTCTTGAGGTGTGATCTCTGATTGAATCGTTTCCCACACACCTGGCATTTAAATGGTTTCTCTTCTGTGCAAATAATGAAATAATAAACAGCAACATAAACATAAAATAGAAACAGCACACAATACAACTAGAAACAAAAATAAAAGCATGATATCATGTACATCAGGGATAGGAATCACATGGCCATCCAAATGTTGGACTGCAGGTCCCAACAGTATAGCCACCAGTGCTTCTAGTGGCAAAAAATACTGGGAGTTTCAGTCCAACAGTATCTGGAGAGCCACATGATTGTCATCTAGATATAAACCTTAAGTAAAACCAGCACCAAAGTTAAAGAGTGGTACGATCTAAGAGTGCTAAGAACAGTTCTTAAAATGTTCTAATTTTATGATGCTTTCTAGACACTTGGCTTTCTTCACATCTTCTGTTTAATGTGGTTATCATGCAGCTACACAACCCCATTTGTGCTCCCGTGTTCTCTTTGTAGGTCAAATAGGACAGAAATAATTGTTAAAAATGACCAAGGAAGACAGTTTGCAAGCTGATATGGTGGCTTCATAAAATGAGAACTGCCCTTCCCACCTGCCCTTTGAAATATTTTAAAATATACATTTTCAAATCATTTTTCAAACTTGTCCTCTCTAGAAGCATGAGATGCTCAGTAAGGCTCTCTGATTATAAAAGTTTTCTTCTTTTTGAAAGCCTCACACAAGGTTTAGCCATGACTGGAAAAAAGCTGGAGGTGTTGCATATGGCACCAAACAATTCTAAAGGCAGTAAAGGGGGAAGAAATACACCCTTGTCGTCAAAAGAGGAATCAAAACTATTTCTCTTTCAAAAGCTCCATTCCAGATTTCAAACTAATTTGGCATTAACTCTGGCCTTTGGGAAAAGCAAGGTATAAATAAAGGAATGGAATGGAAAGCTCTCTGCCTTCTCTATAAATCTAACAGCTTTAAAGACAACAGCTTCCCAAGTACTGTGGATTTAAGCATAAAGCAGGATTGGAAGATGTAAGGTTTGCAGGGCTTTTCAGATAATCTTCTTTATTAAATGGGGAACTCCTCCAAATAGAGGTAGACTGTCTAACCTCTGCTGGAGGGCAAAGTATCACTGAAGGGGGGGCATAATTACAGAAAGATATAATGGCTGTGATGTCACTTCCAGTATCAGAAGCAGTATGCTTCTGTTGCTGAGGGAACATGAAAATGAGAATGCAGTTGTTCTCACCTCCTGTTGAAGGGCACCCCTGGGTAAGTGACTGGCCACTGCATGAACAGAATGTGGGTCCAGAAAGGGTTTTGGTCTGATCCAACATGGCACTTCTTAGGTCGCATGACCTCTGCATTTCCACTGAGGACTCTGAAAGAGCTCATAGAGCCTTAGGACACGATACACAGAAAGTGGCAGAAGCAGTGGTTAGTGTTCCTTACTTCACTACATACCCTAGGGAAATGCAAACCTGATAGCCTCTAAGCAGTCTGCTGAAGTTTAATTATACAGACAATAAGGTGTGGATGTTTCAGGACTTTTCCCTTGAGAACTCTGCAGTACACGAAGAAAATATTTGGAGAAGCAGTGGGCACTCTGGTGGCACAGTGGTTAAATGCCAATACTGCAGCAACACTGTTTTAGGTTTGATCCTGCAGAGTTCCAGGTAGACTCAGCCTTCCATCCTTCCGTAGTTGGTAAAACGAGTACCCAGCTTGTTGCGGTCAATTAGCTTACAACATTGTAAACTGCTTAGGGAGTGCTTCGCACTGATAAGCAGTACAGAAATGTAACTGCTAACTACGGAAGGCTAGGAGGCCACGTTAGCTGCCCAGGAGACCTTGGAAGGCCACTCCCCCTCTACTGCACTTACAATAAAATAAAATTTAAAAAAATAAAATAAAATAATAAATTATTTTGCCCCCAAATGCCACCAAGGGCATGGGACATTTTCACCATGTCTTTTTAAGCCCAGGAGAAGCCTTTTTTTTAACAACAGGAAGTGAGCAGAAGTCATTTCCTGTTTCAAAAAACGTCTCTCCTAGACTGATACTGGGATTTGAAGGGGGGCGGGCAGGTGCAAAAGGTGGTGCAAATGCACTCCACATCACAAGAAGACTTTTTGGGGCAAGATTTTTTTTTTGAAAAACGTTGAAAAAATTGCTTTTGACTTCTGGGAGGTTTAAGGGGCCTCCCAACATGGTGGAAATGCCCTCCACACCCCTTAAAGGGCATTCGGGTGGTGCAAAAAAAATCATCCCTTGGGGCCCTGGGGGTCACAAAAACAGCACAGGGGGCCACGTGTGGCCTATGGGCCACACTTTGCCCACTTACGATTTACAGAGAAATCTAAGGAAATACCAACAGCAACTCTCTTTCAAACTAACTGTAATGCACGGGGGAAGAAACCCTACTCACAGCAACCACTGCCACTGAAACAGGAGTGATCTGCAAAGCTCATACCTACCTGATTCCAGAGAGTTAGAATTTGACTCCTCTGTGGTTGATGAGGTTGGCTCCAGCCCTTGAGTCCCTGATTCAAGGCAGCTGCTGCTATCTGTAAAGAAGATGGGATCATGTTTCTTTTCCTTTCCATCTGAATCTTGCTATGTTAATTATGGGAGCAGAACACACGGGGAGTAAGAATATGCATCGCACAAAGAAATCAGTGGCAAATGCTGTATTTTCAGACTGTCTTCTGCACATGTCATTACTTCAGCAATCATCCAAGAAAACTATTCTGTTAGGTCTGCTTTGTTGTCTTTAGTCAGAGTTTATGCTTTTGAACGGGATCAGGAAGGGAGGGAAACAGCTGTTCAGGCAAAACTGCCTTTAACAGCTGCAATTCTTCTGAGTGTAAGTCTGGAGAGGCTGGACACACAGGAGTAACATCTTAGGACTTTGCCTCATAATCTTTTGATTCCTTACTCTTCTCTATATTAAGGCTATTTGGGTATTAAGGCAGCATAGAGCAACACGTGCAAAAACTGAAGGGATTTTGGTTTACACAATTGGTAGTTTAGAGAAAAAAAGGAATTACAAACCTCTTTCAAAGGGATAGTAAAAAAAAAAATCCATTTTGGATACCTTAAGTATTCCCCCAATCCCATTGAATGTACTTGGGAAATGGCTGTAAAAAGGCACAAAGATAATTTAGCTTCTAGCACCATATGTCAGCTTCTTGCAAGAAATTCATAGTTGTATAAAAAAAAGTCAAAGATGTGGGGGGCGGTTCACCCCACACTGGGAGAGCTTTTCTGCTCTGGGGAATTTTCCATACTACTGGGGCTAGCAGTAAAGTTACTTATAACCAGCCCCTTTATATACAAGACCAATCAGTTAGATTGAAGGGGAGGACTAGAAACAATTTCAACATTTGGTTTATGAGCTCTAAACCATGTCCAAGAATAACATACAGGCTTCCACCGATTTTCTAGAAGGTTAGGGACTGGAGTTGTCGGGAGTCCTCCATGTTTTATTGTTTTAGGATAGCAGTAGACTGAGGAAATAGTGATAGTAGGCTGTTAGCTATTCCCAGGCGCCAACCATTCCTTCTGGCTGGAATTTCAAAGGAACCGTTTGGCATGATGACGTTCGTTCTTTTACAACTATCTTAGGAGAAACTGTCTGTTAAAGTGTAAGGTGGGGGGAAAACGTTCCATTCTCGAGCTTTAACGTCTGAAGACAGCATCCCTTACTATGTTACAATAAATCTTCTATTAAGTTTGTTGATCCGTGTAAGAGTGAATCTGTTCCTGACAGAAAGCTGAGAATCCTTTCAAAAAATGCACCAATTGATGGACCAGTCGATTACTGAAGAAGAGCAAGGATCTGCAGAATCTGATGGAGCTACAGAAACTGAAGTGCCCCTGGATACCAAGACAAAATTGCGCCTGACCGAGGCTATGGAAACCCCCACAAGCGGCCAAACCTGGGTCTGGGGTGAAAAGCCACATACGTCGTTGAGACAACGCAGAAGGGCTGCTAGATGGGATACATCAGCAAAAGACCTATCCCTTTTGGAGGAGATAAAGCAAATGGAAACCGAACTGGAAAGAAAAGATGAGGAGATACTCGAACTCAAGACCATGCTACGCGAGATGTGCATCCGTCCCTCGCAGACAGGGAGATCACCAGGAGGAGAACCACGAGCGGCTGTCTCGGCGGCAGGCACCCCTGGTCCGCCCCAGCAACCAACAGGGCACACGCCAACGCCACTGTTACTCAGAAATGTGGGAGACCTGAAAGCGACCTTCAACGGGAAGGGGGAGAAACTCTCTTTTTTTTGACTATGGCAAACAATTTCATGATTGATCACGGCCATCTATTTCGGGATGATGCGGCCCGAATTCGATACCTAAGCCAGAGGATGAAAGGACTGGCAGCAGACTGGGTAGCGAACCTATATGACTCCCGCGCCCCCGAAACTGAAAATCTGCAGCTCTTCATGAACCATCTGCGGGAACGCTTGAAGACCCCCATTTATTGGAAAACACCAAATATCAACTGAAACGAATGAAACAAGGCAGGAACGATGTGGGGACGTATTCCCGTGAATTTAGAAACCTGGCCACCAAAGTCCCGTGGAGTGATGAAATTCTAATTGAGTTATACAAAGATGGACTAAATCCTGATATTCTACACGGGTGCTTAATGCAGGCCAATCCACAGACCCTGCTAGGTTGGGTCAGACTAGCTACTGAAATGGAAGGCATAACCCAGACTGTTCAGCTGAACCGACAAAGACAAGACGTGCCAAAACGACAACCTCGCGGTCCCACCGTCCTCAATGCTGAGGAACGGAACAAACGTCTCCGTTTGGGCATGTGCTTTAACTGTGGAAAACCGGGCCACCTCGCCAACACCTGCCGCGGAAACCAAGCTCCGACTGGGACTAAGGGAGCACGAGCAGACCCAAAGAATATAGAATTCACACATCAGACAGCGGCCGCCAAACAACCACTTAGACGCACTTCTAAGGACCCTGCAGCGGCGACAGGAGACTCCGATCCCGATGATGAAACCACCTCTTCGTCCTCATCTGACATAGATGGAGATTCTAAACCTGACTGCGATGACTGGCAAGCGGCGGGAACATCTGTAAGTACTCCTAAAATTCCCCATTTCTACGCCACGGTTGCGATAGTGGCAGCGATGGGACTTTGCATGTACATAGGGCATTAATTGACTCTGGCTGCTCCAGAAGTTTGTTACACCCCAAATTGGCCAAAAAATTGAAAACTCTTTATGAGCCCTTGGAATGCCCCATCAAATTAACGCAAATGGATGGGACCTCAATGACTGGGGGAGTAATTAGTAAAATCACTAAGCCCATCTCATTTCAAATGGACAAAAACAATTACAGCATGCGATTTCTAGTTCCCAAGGCGATGCAGTTCAAATTGGTCTTGGGAATCGATTGGCTTCGTGAATATAACCCCCAGATAAACTGGACTGCTGGCACTATGTCCTCTTCAGATGAAAACTTTTCATTCCCCATGAAGAATTGCAACAAATTCCTTCACACTACCGAGACTTCCAAAAGGCTTTCCACGAAAGGGAGGCTGACAAATTGCCTCCCCACACGGACTTTGACTGTAAACTGGAATTAGTTGACGGGGCCACCCTGCCTAAACCGAAAATTTATCCCATGAGCCAAAAAGAACTCCTTGCTCTCAAGAAGTTCCTAAATAAAAACTTGGCTCGCGGCTTTATCAAGCCCTCTACAGCCCCCACGGCGAGTCCTGTCTTCTTCCGAAAGAGAAAAGATCCCAGCGCGGATCCGAGACTGATAGTTAACTACTCTGCTATTAACCAGGTTATTTCCTCCAATTGTTATCCCATACCTCTGATACGGACTGTTTTGGACCATCTTGTTCAAGGAAAATATTTCACCAAACTTGATCTTAAAGAGGCTTTTCATAGGATTAGAATGGACCCGACTCTGAGTGGCTCACCACCTTTGCAACTCCTCTAGGTAACTTTAAATGGACGGTTCTTCCCTTGGCTTACAATCGGGGCCATCTGTGTTCCAAATGTTTTTGAACACCATTTTCCATGACTTGTTGTATCAGGGGGTTCTGATTTATCTGGATGACATTTTAATTTACGCAGATTCCATGGAATCTCATGTGTCCTTGGTTCGTGAAGTGTTACGAAGGCTTATAGATAACAACCTCGTGGTTAATCTATCTAAATGCCAATTTGACACCCAAACTTTTGATTACTTGGGATATAGGATTCAAGATTGTTCACTTAAAATGGACCCTTCGAAGATTAACTCCATTTTGCAATGGCCCGTCCCTAAAACTGTGAAGCAACTGCAGCAATTTCTTGGTTTTGCGAACTTCTACCGGAACTTTATTGAGGATTTTGCGGCCATAACGTCCACTCACCAACCTTCTCGGAAACCTAAAGGATCCACTGCGGGCAAGGCGCATAGACTTGTTGGTCGCCTGAGTGTCAATCGGCGTTTGACCATTTGAAATCTAAATTTACCGTTGAGCCCTTACTCCTTTTTCCCGACAGTACGAAGCAATTCATTGTGCAAACGGATGCTTCGGACTTTGCCATGGCAGCCGTTCTTTTACAACATGACACCACAGGAGCACTCAGGCCTTGTGCTTTCATTTCAAAGAAATTTTCCCCTCAACAAGCTAATTGGCCTATTTGGGAGAAAGAAGCCAAGGCTATCCATTTTGCGCTGTCCTCTTGGCGTCATTTGCTTGAAGGGGCTCGACTTCCCTTTGAAGTTTGGACTGATCATAGGAATTGCAAGCCTTACAGTCTGCTAAGAAACTCTCCCCTAAGCAGGCGAGATGGGCTGAATTTTTCCAGAGATTCCGATTTAAAATTGTTTTCAAACCTGGCCGAACTAACCAACTGGCGGACCCTCTCTCTCGACTTCCCTGTTTTGCGAATCCCCTGCTACGTCCTCCCACTCCAATACCTTGTTTCCTGCCTCCTCTCTGGCTTCTCAAGTGACTACTCGTGCATTAGCAAAGACAAGGCTTTCTGCCTCCTCTCTTTGTGACTCCGCTCTCCGCGATGCTATCATTCATGCAGCGCATGCAGACTCCTGGCTACCGGCAAACAAGGATAAAATAGAATGGGTTGACAATCTCCCTTTTATGGCACCAAGGTCTACGTTCCCCCTGCTGCCCGCAAGCAGGTACTTCATCGTTATCATGATTCCAAACCCGCTGGACATTTTGGGTTTTTGAAGACATTGCATGCGATTCGCCGCCTTTTTTGGTGGCCTGGATTAAACCCCTCCGTGCAAACTTACATTAAGCAGTGTGCCACTTGCAACGTTTCTAAATCGCCCACATCTAAACCTCAAGGGCTCCTGCAACCTCTGCCTGCGCCTGCTAGCCCCTGGTCGGTCATCGCATGGGATTTTCTCGTGTCTCTTCCCTCTTCACACGGCTTTCATGTTATTTGGGTTGTTACTGATCACTTTTCCAAGCAATGTCATTTTGTGCCTCTAAAGAAACTACCCCGTGCTGACCAGCTGGCTGACCTGTTCGTTAATCATGTATGGAAACTTCACGGACTACCTTCGGTGATCATTTCGGACAGGGATCCAATTTTCACTTCCAAGTTTTGGACTTGTCTACTGAAAACCCTGGGAGTCACTCAGAAACTCAGCAGTGCTTATCACCCTCAAACAGATGGCCAATCTGAGCGTGTTAACAAATCTCTTGAACAATTTCTTAGGTGTTTTGTTTCTGAGAACCAGAATGATTGGGCTCCGCTCCTTCCGTTCGCTGAGTTCGCCATCAATTCTGCGGTTCATACCTCTACTGGGAAACCCCCCTTTGAAGTAGTTTACGGCTTCCTTCCTTCTCCTTTCCCCCCTCTCCCTCTCTTCCTCCGCTCCTCCTTCTGTTTCTGCTTGGGTCTCTAAATTTTCTGGCATTTGGCAATCCGTCTCAGATGCTATAGCATCCGCTAAAGCTTCCCACAAACGTTTCGCTGACCGTAAACGGCAGCCTAATCCCCTTTACCAGCCCGGGGATTTGGTTTTCCTTTCTTCTAAGAACATTTCCTCTCCTTCTCCGTCTAAAAAACTTTCCCCTCGTTTTCTCGGACCTTTTCCTGTGAAAAGGGCTATTAATGATGTCTCTTTTGAACTAGATCTCCCTTCTTCCCTCAAGGCTATTCATCCTGTTTTTCATTCCAGTTTGCTGAAGAGGGCACCTTCGCTGACTTCTTCGCCGGCTGATGTTCCTCAACGCCCCGACTGACTTGCTACTGCATTCATATTACTATTTAGTTTTCTTGTCTTTCTACTGTTCCGTGATATTTTCTATATTTTGTGTATCTTTATGTATATTTTTTTTTTTAAAAAAAGTGGGGCAGGATGTCGGGAGTCCTCCATGTTTTATTGTTTTAGGATAGCAGTAGACTGAGGAAATAGTGATAGTAGGCTGTTAGCTATTCCCAGGCGCCAACCATTCCTTCTGGCTGGAATTTCAAAGGAACCGTTTGGCATGATGACGTTCGTTCTTTACAACTATCTTAGGAGAAACTGTCTGTTAAAGTGTAAGGTGGGGGGAAAACGTTCCATTCTCGAGCTTTAACGTCTGAAGACAGCATCCCTTACTATGTTACAATAAATCTTCTATTAAGTTTGTTGATCCGTGTAAGAGTGAATCTGTTCCTGACAGGAGTACTGTCAAAAAATGGAACGGGTTGAAAAACGGAACGCACGTACTGTACCAAAGTGAGCATGAAGGACTTAGAAAGGCTCAGCTATTTTACTCACCACATGCATACTGTCTGCAAAGACTCTCAGCTGATTTCCCCCCCTCAGCTGGCTTTGCAAGCAGCATGTGTGTGCAAGTGGTTCCAAGCGAACCTCCACAGGCAAGAACTGATGAAAGTGTGGAACCTCTGTCAAATTAATGAAGCTTGTCCTTAATTTGGAAGCATCAAATAAGCAAGCTGTCAGATAACAGCGAGTCAAAAGGTGGGGACTTCCTGTATACATAAAGTGTTAAGTAATCTTTCTTCCTCTACAGAGGGTGCAGTAAGGATTGTGGGTGTGGAAAGGCAGAAAATAAATTCAGTCCTTGACAGAAATCTAAATAGATCTGCTATAGTGCCCTAAAGCCCCATACCATACCAAGTTCCTAGAACATCAGCCTTGTTGACGCTGAGCATACTAAACATTAGCATGATGGGGACACGGCCTTGCATTTGCATTCTTGTCCTGTTTAAGAACTCGTCACAGTCCAGTTTTCCCACAACTATATCATCAGATTTCAGAGGTCTCTGCTGGAGAAATACAGGTTGAGTAATCCTTATCTGAAAATCTGAGTTTCATGCTGACCTTCCACTCTGAGATGAACCTTTTAATGTTGATTTATATCCTGCTTTCTCTGTACAGGATTTTATTCAAATTCATATAAATGTGAACTATATATGTCTGCAGAAAGCTTCCTTTGTTCTTTGCAAATAAATGATCAAGAATACATGCATGTAAATAAGTCAAGCTCAGAGGAGATAGGGGGAGTAATTAGACCACGGAAACCAGGTAAATCACCAAAGATCAGTGGCTACACTGATGTATTATACAAGACACTTGCAGACACATCACTTCCACATCTAAAAACAATATTTCATGATATTTTAAACAATGAAAAAAACCACAGATGCTGGAGGTGCGATATGCTAGGCATAATCAAGTATTTTTATTATCCCATTTATTTATATCCCGCCTTTTGTCCAAAACTGGACACAAGGTGGCTTCAGGTATGAACCCTTCAGGAAAGAAGGGCTGCTTCAGTTTCCCACGTCACTACTGAATGCTACGTTAAGTGTCAAACTTAAGTTTTGACTACCCAGCCATTTTAAAATGAATGACTTCTTTGGGGTATGAGGCAATGTTAGACCTCAACTCACCGGCTCCTTCATCACCAAAACTCTCACAGGATGACTGAGCTGCTGGCGAAGTGGGAGAACTGTCAGACATGGTGATCACCTCACCTAAGGGACAGAAAGAGACAAAAGGGAAACCTGTGTGACAGAGACCAATGGCTTTACCAGAATATTTTTACCAGTGTAAAGATACATTAATTCCACAACTTCAAATTCACTTAGTAACATTTTAAGCCACGGGGTGGGGGTGGGGGACAGATATTGGAGATGTGACTAGGCAATTTTCAAAACAGATATTTGACTTCTCTGTCTGCCAAATTCTATTTGTTGTTGTTGCTGCTGCTGCTGTTGTTGTGTGCCTTCAAATCATTTCTGACTTGTATTAACCCTAAGACAAACCTATCACAGGGATTTCGTGGCAAGATTTGTTCAGAGGGGGTTTGCTATTGCCTTCCTTTGAAGCCAAAAAGAGTGGGACTTGCCCAAGGCCACCCATGGCCAAGTGACCATTTGAACTCGGGTCTCCCAGAAAGCAATTAGCACCTAACTGCTTTCGAAATGGAGAGAAGTGCTTCGGGGTATGAAACAGGTTGCAGAATCTTCAGTTCAGTTGCAGAATCACATTCCCAACTTACCTGGTCCTTCATCACTAAAACTGTCACAGGATGACTGAGCTGCTGGAGACGAGGGAGCGCTATTAGACATGGCACCCAACTCATCTGAAGGACCTAAAGGGGGCAAAGGGGAAACCTCATTTAGCCAGCAGACAATAGCATTATAGCAAGGCTGAATCAATTACTAGCTGAAGTACATGGGACTAGACTGAGATGCTAAGCCTGACCGATAAAAACATTGCTGGAACTGGTCCAGTTTTTCCAGATGTTACTCTACAGAAAGATCATTAAGACCCAGGCCTTACAGAACTTCTGAGAATATACATCCTCTAAGCTAGAGGGTTTGGAAAACAGAAATGAGAGGGTTAATTTACACTAGAGGGAGAGGAGGGGGCAACACAATCCCTTTGTTCTCCTGAATTCCTCAAATATGCCATCTTCCAAAATTTGCAGTTGATACTGAGCTCAGCCATAGGGCATTTGCAGTCCTCTAACCAAGTGAGGGGCACTGCAGTACGCTTTGCTGGATGTAGAAGAAAAGTTCAATTTTAGGACGGTCCTGATAAAATTCCTAGCACCACACAGTGTGCTCTCCACTTCTGCAGGGGTTAGGGCTCCAAGACTCCCACAAAAGTGGGAAAAAACACTAACAAAAATAAAAATTACCATATATTCTTTCTCTAAGAATCTCCAGGTCCTCCAGGATGTCTCTATAGTCTGCTGGAAGTAAATCACAGAGTGGCACTGGAGGACCTAGAGATTCCTAGACAGAACTGTTTTCTTTTGTGGCAAAGGCAAACAGAGCAAGATTTTTTAAAAAATAAAGTAACTCATGAATAATCAAACCCTAAGTGCTGAACCAGTGAAAATTGAGGGCCCACTGTATTTAGAGGCCTCAAAGTGCAAATCTTCCAGGATGTTTCTTTGAAATTCTGAAGAAGTGTAGAGAGATATATCCTTTCACTGAAGGACTGTGAGGTGAGAACATATTACCATTAGGTTTTCTCCATTAAATTACTGTTTTTTCATGCAAAAATCAATCAATCAATCAATCAATCAATCAATCAGTCAGTCAATCAACCAACCAACCAACCAACCAATCAATCAATCAATCAAAGCATATTGGTTCAAACATGTATCAAACGAAAGACGTGAAGCTTTTAATATACCATTTTTAAAAGCACGAGAACCAGCTCCTTTACTCGGAACTTCCAAAACTGGGCTTCTGAACTTGGAGCCATGACGGATGACAGTTTCTGTCCAAACAAGAAAAAAAGTGACTAAGGATCAGGCTGTCAAGTTAAGGTGCAGCTAATAAGTTAGTCAGGTAGCCTCTTGATGCAACCCCTAGCAACTATTCCACATTATCGATTTGCTGAGAGTTTTCTGACTACTGTAATAAAGTCGAAAACAAAGGCTACATATCCATGGAAGTTTCACAATCTTACACAAACACGTGGACAGGTAAATTGGGGTGTCTGCAGAAGGGATGGTGAGGAACATTTGTGACCTGACATCTCCAATATTCCCCTAGTAGAGGCCAGCTTCCAAGTTGGACATGGGTTTTGATTCCCCTACTCTGTAATGTTAGACTTGTTGGATTTATTTATGCAAGTTCAATGTTTTAATCTGGGCAGTTTTTCTAAGTACAGTGGGTTATTTGGGGAAAGGAGTAAATGGCCCGCTAGAGTTTATTATGTCTTCTACTAAGATTATCCCATCCAAGAAAGTCTGCTTAGTAAGATTCCCTGTATAGCTTGGAATTCTTAAATATTAATGACCCTTAGGTGATCCTATCGCAGGATTGTCTGGGGCTGAGGGTGTGTGAAATGCTCCAGGTCATCCAGTGGGTTTCCATGGCTGAGTAGGAGACTGAACCCTGATCTCTAGGGTCACCGTCTAAAGCTCAAACCACTATACCACATAAACATCTCAGTAAAAACAGGACTTCTTGTTAATCGAAGGCAACTGGAATGCAAGCACAGGAAACAGAGCAGAATCAAAGACTGTAGAAAAAATTGACCTAGGATCAAAAAATGAAGCAGGAGACTGAATGACTGAATTTTGCGAGGCCAACAATTTGCTCATTGCAAACACACGCACCAAGCAATCCAAGAAGTGACTGTATACACAGTCATCACTTGAATACACTATGGTGGCTCTCTCTAATGTAATTTCCTTTCAGGAAATTCATAGAAGCAAAACCACAAAAGTTACTTCAGCCCTTTTTGGACCTCGCTACTGTGCTAGAGGCTTTCTCAAGGCATGTGATATAACAATAATGCTCACTCTCCACATATCTTTATGGCAGACAGTGTTGTGAACACCACAGTGGGCAGATCTGAATTTATTGAAGGGCAGTTAGATAGCCTTCACCACCCTGCCAAATGCCCTTAACTCAGATGAAGGCCCTGAACTCACTTCATGCCTTGATGTTGCCTCAACTTGAATCTTTTACTGATGGGTCAGGGGGTAGAGGATTTATGAAGAACAATGTTCAATAGAAACCCAGAAAGATTTCACCTAGAGACCCTCTGGGTCTATATCTTGAGTTAAAACTACAGATGTCTGGCATTCTAACCATCCCCAGACTGAAAGATTACACTTTCCATTCACATACCATGAAGTTTTATTCTAGGTACACAATATTCTTTTGCCTCAGAAGTGTTTTGCAATAAGATAATTGGAATATCCATTCAGCAAACAATATTTGCAGATCATTCCCCTCTTACAATGTTTTGAGAAGACTGTGAGAGATCTTCAAAGACTTTTTCCTGGAGGCTTGATTCAACCTTTTACTGTGTTATAATTAGTTACAGTAAGACTATGCATAAAAGCAGGTGTTATGGTTTAAGTATTTAAAGCAAGGGGTGACAACTGTGGAAGGCTAGGGGAGGCCTCTCCTCCAGACCTTGGAGAATCAGTCCCCAATGCACTCATTCCCACAGGGGGGAAAACATTTTTCTTTTACCCTTAAATGCCCTCTAGGGAACATGGGAAGCATTCTCACTATATTCAGGGTTTTCCTGCGGCATTTCAGCCCCAGGAGAGGCGTTTTTTAACAAGAGGAAGTGGCCAGAAGTTACTTCCTATTTTCAAAGAGGCATAAATTGGCCCAGAAGAAGCATAAAATACAGTGGGAGTACACACACACACACACACACCCTAGGAGTCAAAATTTGATCCCTGGGGGGCCATGGTGGCCAAAAAAACAGCCCTAGGGGGCTACATATTGCCCACCCCAGGCTTTAAAGAAGTTTCCATGCAAAAGCTCATCTCCCAAATTTTGCAAAACAAACATAGCAGTCAAGGAGCATTAAAATTCTTAACCAGTTTAGGCAAAAATTGAACACAATTCCAATTGATACTAAGAGATCATTTGACAAATATGGTAATAAAAGTTTTCCCTTAGTAGTGAGACACTGGGATAATTAAGAACTGTGGTATTTCATACATGGCTGTTTGTCCTGAGGTACAAAGTTAATTTTGATTGACTCAGCCCTCATTCCCATCACCACCAGCACTATTTTCATTATACATTCAACTCTTGAAATGTAAACTTGCAATTTTTCCTATGCATTTTCAAATTCTCCATGAATTCACATCCACTGTGAGCTTGCTGTTCCTGATGTGGTTTTAGGCCATTTCAACAGTACACTGTTCTAGTGCTATTATTCCACTTTCAACATCCCATGGAATCCTGGGGTTTGCAGTTTAGGGAAAGGCATATAACATTCTCAGCCAGAGAGCTCTTTGGCTTCAGGAAACTACAAACTCCAGAGTTCCACGGGATGTTGAAAGTGGAATAACAGCACTACAACAGTGTAGGGTGAAAATGGTCCAACTGATAGACCAAGTGAGCTGTGGCTTCCTTCTGCAACTCATCCCCAGACCCCCTCTCTGTCTTTTTCAAACCTCCTTCCCTTCAAGCAGTCTGCTTTCCAGTCTTCTAACAAAACCTGGCACTACCATGGCGGCATTACACATTCCCCAGCTGTATTTGTATTTTAATTTCCTGGGGCAATTTCCTGAGAGCAGGCTATGAGATGTGGCAACTTGGAAGCCACCAAAGATCAATGGAAATAGCCTAATCCTTACCTGAAGGTCCCCAACTTAAACATTAGGAAGAAGTTCCTGACAGTAAGAGCAGTTTGACAGTGGAATATGCTGCTGCCTGGGAGTGTGGTGGAGTCTTCTTCTTTGGAGGTTTTTAAATAGAGGATGGGTGGGTTTGGGAGTGCTTTGATGGTATACTCCTGCACGTCAGAAGGGGGCTGGACTCAACGGCCCTTCTGGTCTCTTCCAACTCTATGATTCTATGATCTCTGAAGAGGACATCAACTGTTGTGTGCCTTCGAGTCATTTCTGACTTATGGTGACCTTAAGGTGAATTTATTATGGGTGTTTCTGGGGCTGAGAATGTGTGACATGTCCAACCCACCCAGCGTGTTTCCATAGTCAAGTGGAGAGTCAAACCCTGGTCTCCGGAGTCATAATCCAATGCTCAAATCACAACACCATGCTGGCACTCGAGACAACAATACCACAGCTGAAAGGCTTAAACCAGAAAAAGCTCCAGGAGCCAATGGCTTCACTAATACATTTTATGAGGTATGGTTGAATAGCCTAGTTCCTCTTAGGGAAATAGGCAACAATGATTTAGCTCACTGAGGCATCTCGAAAAGCAGGGATATCAGGGTTACCCTTCTAAGCACAGGTAGCCTCCTCTGATGGACAACTCTGGGTAGCTCCCAAGGAGATCACTGCACTTGCTATTACAAAGAAGTACTTCCCCTTGCAAATGCTTCTAAAACTCCGTATTGGGGGACTGTACGTCCATTTAGCCATGCCTCCCCAGTCATTTAAGGTACTAAAGATTCCTTTTTTAAATAACAATAAGAGACCCAGAATTCAACTTCTTGGACATTCAGGGGCACAAAAGCAGCTCTGGAAGCCATACGCCCCCTCTGCTTTAAATCAAGATGCTCAAATACAATTTTCTATTTTCTCCAAAAGTATGAACCACTTTTGAAACAGCTATACTCCATCAGATCAAACTGGACTCATTACCACTAGAAAGATCTCTGACTCTGTGATAAGAATCACATGCAGCTTTACCATTTACCATGCAATGAAAGCATTCATTCAAACTGATTGGAAATATTTAACACATCTCCTACAAAAACACAATTTTGGAGCCATGCTTCCATGTTGATGAGTTAGATTACATGATGTTTCTTAAGCCGATATTTAAAATACACAGTAAGCTTAATCTCATTGAACTGGGCAGCAGGACTAGACAAGGTTGTTCTGTCTCACTCCGAAATTTTTGGAAAATGTTTCAAAGGCTTGTTTTTCTTTGGTTATATTTTTACAAGTATTTGAATAAAACAGAATAAGGACAGGGAATAGGCATAAGGCAGTGCCATGGTACTGCCAGGTCCAGAAACTGGGGAAGAATGAACAGGGCCTGCCATCACTTGCATATTTGCATACTAGACCTACACCCTTCATGGATCATAAAAGCAGCTAGAAAGGGACTCATTGTGTGGATAAAGAGGGTTAACGTATGCCTCACTATAGCAAGGCAGATTTTCAGCCTGCCTAAAAGAGGTGGAAATGAGGCTGTTTTGTTTTTTAAGGTGAAAAATTTACACAATATCAAAAGAAACCAGAGTGACGACATCCTCCCTGATGCCAACATACTGGAGAATTACTGGGCAGTCTCTAATATCCTTTCCTTAAGCAATTCCAGAGGTTCCTGGATGAGATAGATTACATCCAGTTTAATCCAGCTTCAGCCCTGGTTGTGGGATGGAAATAGTTTTGGTGGCCTTGGTGGAAGACTTCTGCTGGGAAGTCAACAGCGGGTAGACCACAGTTTGGTTCTGCTGGACCTCTCAACAGCTTTTAATGCCATTGAGCATTGTATTCTTCTGGGACACCTGCTGAGATGGGAGTCACAAGAGCATTGTTTTACAATTCAGATTGTGCTGGGGGAATTCTTGTTTACCCCTTGACTGTTGGCTTGTAGGGTCCGCCAGGGCTCAGTTTTGGCTACATGGAACTGGTGGGAGACATCATCCAGAGTTTGTGGGGCTTGGTGTCACCAGGATGCTGACTACACCCAAATCTATCACTCTTTTCCATCTAAATGCAAGGAATAATTTGGTACTAAATCAGAATCTGTTGCAAAGGTCAGAGTGGATGAAGCAAATAATCTGAAACTTAATCCAGATGATACAGAGGTGTTCCTGGTCAGTCAAAATGCAGATAGACAGGATTCAGCCCGTGCTGGATGGAATTACACTTCCCCTGAAATATTAGGTTCACAACTTGGGTATACTTTTTGACTCAAGCCTAAGCCTTGAAGCCCAGGTATCAGAGGTTGTTAGAAGTGCACTGGCATAGCTTAAAAACTATCAGCTGCATCTATTCTTGGAGATGTCAGATCTAGGTATGGTTACAGACACCTTGATTACATCCCATTCAGATTAGAATCATAGAATCACAAAATCATAGATCTGGTAGAGACCACAGGGGCCATCCAGTCCAACCCCCTGCCACCTAGGAACACACATCAAAGCATTCCCAGCAGACAGTCATCCAGCCTCTGCTTAAAAACCTCCAAAGGAGGAGACTCCACCACACTCTGAGGCAGTATATTCCACTGCTGGGCAGCTCTGACTGTCAAGAAGTTCTTCCTGAGGTTCAGGTAGAATCTCCTTTCCTGCAGCTTGAATCCATTGCTCCTTGCCCTAGTCTCTGGAGCAGCAGAAAACAAGCCCGCTCCCTCCTCGACATGACATCCCTTCAAATGTTTAAACATGGCTATCATGTCCCCTCTTAACCTTCTCTTCTGCAGACTAAACATAGCCAGATTATTATAATGCACCCTACACTGGGCTAGCTTTGGCAACTTTTCAGCAACTGCAGTGGGTCAAACACGCTGCAGCCAGATTGCTGAACCAGGTCTGATTAAAGGAACACTCAACTCCTATGTAGCAGCAACTTCACGGGCCACCAGACCATTTCCAGCCACAATTCCAAGGGCTGGTTATGACCTTTGGAGCCCTATACTGCTTGGGTCCAAACTATGCGAAAGATTCTACCTTCCTACAGGAAATTGTTCAGTTTTTAAGATCTTCGGGGAAAGGCTTTTTTTCCATCCTGTCATCATTACATGTGCATCTGTTTGTTTTATTTGTACGCTGCCTTTCTCCCAAGAGTTGCAGTGGGACCCAAGGCAGCTTCCATAAAGAGTCAATTAAAAAAAAAATCCTGAAGAATGCAATTTTAAAAACAATTAAAATCCCCACATAAAACTATATAAAATCCCTTAAAAATACAAAAGTTAAAAAAGATAAATAAACCATCTCAATAAAAGCTTCCCTGCTTATACATTAAAAACCTGCTTAAACAAAAAGATCTTTGTTGAGACAAGAGTATAGTGTCTAGGTCAAGGGAAGTGACCTTGTTTGTTTTGCTTTGGCCAGACAACAGCTGGAATACTGTGTCCAGTTCTGGGCATCACAGTTCAAGAAGGATATTGGCAAGCTCAAATGTGTCCAGAGGAGGGCAAACAAAATAGGAAAACTATGAAGCCCTATGAGGAGTGGTTTAAGGAGATGGGTATGCTTCGCCTGGAGAAGAGAAGGTTAAGAGGCGACATGTTACCATGTTTTAAGTACCTGAAGGGACGTTATGGATGAGGATGGAGCAAACCTGTTTTCTGCTGCTCCATAACCTAGGATACAGAACAATAGCTTCAAGCTACAGGAAAAAAGATTCCATCTAAACATTAGGAAGAACTTCTTGGCAATAAAACCAGTCCAACAGTAGAATACATTATCTGGGTGGAGTCTTCTTCTTGGGAGGTTTTAAAATAGAGGCTTAATGGCCATCTTCTGGAAATTCTTTGATGATTTATTCCTGAATGGTAGAAGGAAGTTGGACTCAGTGGCCCTTGTGATCTCTTCCAATCTATGACCATTTCTGCACTACACTGTTATAGTGCTATTATTCCACTTTCAGCATCCTGTGGAATCCTGGGGTTTGTAGTTTCCTGAGGCCCAAGAGCTCTCTGGCTGAGCAAATGCCCCTCTCTAAACTGCAAACCCCAGGATTCCATAGGATGTTGAAAGTGGAATAATAGCACCAGAACAGTCTAATGTGGAAATTCCCTATGATTCCATGGCAGCCTTCTCAGTGGCTGCTCCCAGGCTGTGGAACTCACTTCTGCAGATGCTCGTTCAGCAAGTTGTCTGCTCTCTTTCTCCTGGCAGGCAAAGACTTTCCTATTTTTCAGACAAACTTTGACTCTTAACTTCTTTTAATGAAGGGTGCTGTGCTTTTCTCTTTTTTATTCTGTTTTAATGTGATTCAGAAAGTTTGTGTGTAATGTTTTGTGTTATTTAATTTTTTAAAAAGACTTTCTTATCAAATAGGTTTTCAGATGCATTTTGTTTTAATTTGTTGTAAACTGCCTTAGATTCTGCACTGGAAGAAAGGTGGAAAATTAATTAATTCATAGAGAAAATAAGAATAAGAGAGCTGGGATAAGAAGCAACCAAGTTCTGTGCAGGGACAAAGCCCAAGCCACCAGAACACCCAAAATACCTTTTCTGGCTTGAAGTTTGGCACCAATGTGGCAGGTGTGTAGTGAGAGGAGGATGATTGTAAAATGCCCCATAGTTGACACATACTTGGAGAAGTCCTGATGGCAGGATTTCGTGCCTGAACTGTACCATATAACATGAACTCTTGGGTCCTAGAATGAAGGCTGGAGCTGTATACGTGTAGCGATAGTTGCGTGTGAGATATAGCTGAGCAGATGAAACGAGCCTGCACTGGGTGGGAAGGACCAACATGTCGGAAAAGATTTTTTCTAGGTTTGCAGTGGAGGGGCAATGAAAATGAGTCCAACTCTATTAGACAGCTTGCAAAGCTCCTATAAAGTATTCTCCCTCGCAATCTAGTACATGGGAGGAACGCAAAAACTCCCATAAAGCACAATCCTATGCAAGCAAGTCCAACCGAGTTAGGAGCTGTGATCTGGGTACTCCAAAAAAAGTAAAACTGGAAAATGTTCAATTGCTCTAAAAATATTATTTGATGTACCATATTTGGTTTAAATATCATATTCAAACACATTCAAAGTTCTATGTGGAAATTATTTTATTGAAATACTTGTAAGAATTTAAAGAGAATAGCATATGCTTCCCTTATATTTAACAACAAATTACTACTCCTGAAAGCACACTGTTAACTCACAAACTTAAAGAGTTGTACCTGATATATCAACAGTTTAACTTTCCTTTGGTGAAGTATAACCATAGTACTTTCAGCTTCCCTCACTCTGTCTTTGCACTACTCAGTTCCATTTCAAGTTGAGAAAAACTGATCAAGTACAGTGGACCCTCCTCACACGTTGACCTCCACATGCACAAATTCATGTTTGCAAGAGGTGTCATCACCATTGTTTACGCAGAGGCTCCTGGAGTGGAATTCCTGTGTACACAGCGGGCCCACTGTACAACCAGTTGAATATTTTATTTATATCTGTGGATTTACACATGTGATTGACTGAGAAGTAAACAATTTTGCAAAACTGAAACAAGCTTGGGAGTTCATTTGTCAGTCTACCTTTTTGCTTGTCTCTCTAGAACAGTGATTTCCAACATTTTTGGTGATTGGTCACCATCCATGTTATGTTTCACCTTTTTTACTGTGCCAGTTTCCAACTACTGATCTATATCTGTTAATACATGAACTGAAAAATTAATTTAAAACTTAACATGATGTGAAGAGATGCAATTTAATTTAACACTTAAAATAATAAGAAAGATGTAAAGAAGACCTGGAAGAACTCATTCACTGAGCATTGCTCACAGGACTGACCAAGGTGCCCACCTAAATATACACTGGTACTGACACAACAACACTTGAAAGTTC
>CAOLHI010005188.1:0-79057 GCA_948474755.1 Ctenosaura bakeri
TCAAAAAGCTGGGAGGGAATTTCAACACTTAGAATGGTTAACAACTTGAAGGCTGCTTGGTCTATTCCTGTTGACCATATTTTGCAATACTGTGTATCTTTAGAGGGCAAGGGTCTGGCACCTCATTCTATTTGGACTAGGTTGTCAGCTTTAGCTTTTGTAGCTAAGGTACAAGAGTATAAGGACTCAACATGTGATTCAGAGCATGCAAGACTTTGGAGGGTTGATCTAGAGAATCTGGTCATGTGACTGACAGACATGAACTAGTGTCTTTTGACATGCTTAGGGATTTAGCTGATGCCTGGCGTGTCATATGTAGCTCCAGTTATAAGGCAGCCCTCTTTCATGTAGTGTCATTGACCATGTTTTTTGAAGGACCTTATTGTTATCACAGTTATGATATGTCTGGTGAGAGCACTAGATATCCTTTTGATATCAAATAATTTGGCCTTTGCTTGACCTTTCTCTGCCACCCTACTCCACGTGTTTGCAGAGGTCCACCGGACAAGCACGTATTGGGCGCGGTCGTTAATGGTTGTAAATTCCAAAACCTCATTCAGGCAGGCAACTTAAGCCTCTCCAATGCTTTACGGAAAAACCTTCTTGCAAACCGGCTTTGCTCGGCCCGTATCTTTACAAAGCCACACGACCAAGAGCCGAGCCATTCCTTTATGTTTGACCATCAGCATACTGGCCATACTATTGTCATCAAGCAGTAAGCCCATCATGCAAAACCGGACCTTTTCCAACTCCTTTGTCCAGCTCCAAATTTCCTTTGTTCTCACCGAGCATGGCATAGCCTGTAGGTAAACTCCACCCTATAAAAGGTCCCCATTTTTGGGACTTCCTTGGAACACTTTGGACTTCCATCCCGCCTTGCTATCGGTTTGTCCAGTGAACTCCCCTCAGCGAACTGCACTGAGCTTCTATCCCTGCAACCCCATCTTCTCTCCAGGACTACGAGACCAGGTGCCATATTACACATTCCCCAAAGCTCTCCATTTGTATTTCTAGTTAGCTGTGTGCATGTGGTGTCTTTTATGTTATTTGTGCTCAGTAAATGTTATTTTTGTTACTTTGAAACCTTGTCTGGCTACGCTCTCTGACCTGAAGCCGTAGACATAGGGTACAAGATCCTAGTTAAAGTTACCCTGCCTCTCATTAGCTTAAGAGAGTGCTCGAGCTTAATTTCCCCCATCTTGTGTTTTTATTTGGTTATTTGGGCGCCCCTCCCAGGACCCTCAACATACAGGGTAACATTATGCATTAGCAAAATGGTTGTAGTAGCCAAAGGAAATTATTCTAGCAAAGCTCTGGCCTTTGAGGATTTAGAATTTACTTATGATCATGTGGTGTTGTGCATTAGCAATTCAAGGCCCTTTCCGCAGCTTACCTTGTCCCAATGTGGGCGCGCAGGGATCATGTGAGCAGCCTCTTGTGAGAGGCACTCATGTCCTCTATGCTTCTTCTCTGTAGCAGCTCCCTGCTGGCTGGCAGGAAGCGTGAGGGCTCCACCTCTTCCTTTCTCAGTGCAGCTAGGTACTTTCCCAGGCTGCGCTGGGGGAGGAAGTGTGAGGACCATATCTCCGGAAGCTCCGCACACAAGGTAACTGTGTGTGGGGCCCTGGAGTGACATGCAATTGTGCATCATTTTTGGCAAGAGATCAAAAATGATATATTCTGCAATCGCCACCTACTGGCCCCAGTAGCATCACACAATTGTGAGGATGTCATGTGAACCAGTCCTCGCAATTGTGCGATGCTTCAGAGGCCCTTTCACATGTGAAATGCCATGTGAAAAGGGCCCAAGAAAGATCAGAAAGGGCTGGGAGCAAAGGTGCAGTTGAGATTATGCTCTTATTTGGCTTTATGCAATATTATGTGCAGCTCAGGGAGCTTAGACCAGGATTTTGGTTCTGTCAGGTTAACTTTTGCCCCTCAACAGTTTTGGATGGTAATCTCAAAGGCCTTGCAGAGCTTGTGCCTGCACAGGATTAAAATTGGCACTCTTTAGGATTGGGACTGCCTCTACTGCTTATACTGTCCTTTGGATTGCAAATCATCCAGTGCATTGAGCAGTGGAAGTCTTGTCCTGCAAAGAGGTACATGCATCCTCTTAAGTTTTGAGATTGTTTGTCTGAATTAATGTTGTTTATGTTTCCAGGTGCCATGTGGCAAGATGGCAGGTCCTGATTTGTGGGCATAGTAGGGTGTACTGGGCAGCTCACAAGGCCCAAAGTTGCCATTTTGGGGGATCAGCTGGGGTTGAACAATGTTGTCACTGTGGTGCGGCTTAGGAGGAGAGACCTTTGGTGGAGTGGTTTGTTACCTCTACTGTTTGAGGAGCATATTGGGCCTTCTCCTCATGATTTAGTCATTCATCTTGGAATTGCCAAAGTGCAAAGCCCTGGTTTTACAAGCTTTGGTATTTTTGACTTATAGAAAGTCTTTGGCCTGGGGTTCCCCTTGCTTTTTCTGATCACCTTTGTCACCTTTTTGGTGTAGGGTGGTGCTCTGAAACCTACTCTTCTAGGGTTCTGAGGCTTCTGAGATTGGGGAGGAAGGCTGTCCTTGAGGTTAATTAGGACCAAGTCTCTCACTTATAGAGTTCTGAGGCTTGGGTGTGAGTTCCCTAGCTTGCCTTCCACTTATAGTTGACTGAGAAGCAACTCAAGTATTGGATTGCCCTTGAGGCTGAGATATTTCCTCAGTGAAAGGCTTAGGAGGTT
Organism: Ctenosaura bakeri; assembly: GCA_948474755.1. NCBI lineage: Eukaryota > Metazoa > Chordata > Lepidosauria > Squamata > Iguanidae > Ctenosaura > Ctenosaura bakeri. The sequence continues at coordinate 2,730 of CAOLHI010005188.1, forward strand.
GTCAAGGGGTAGCATCTGGCCTCAGCTGGGCCCACATCAGGTTGCTACCCCCCTTAATCCAGCTCAACACAACTTAAATAAGTCAGGTCAAATAAAGTGTCCCTTATTTAACCCAGTTTTCTGTGTCTGGTCTTGTTATTCCATGGTTGGTTATTTCCTCAGTCCTGGATCCCTTCCATGGTACACAGATATAGCACTATGATTCCACATTAACTGTCATGGTTCCATCTTATGAAATACTGAGATTTGCAGTTTAGAAAGAGGTGTTTAGAATTCTCATCTAGAGAACTCAAGTGCCCCCCCAAACTACATATCTCAAGGTTGCATAGGATGCAACTGTAGCCATTAAAGTGGAATTCTAGTATTATAATTATGTAGTGTGAAAGGACCGCTGAACAAAGGGACAAGAGGAGAGCTCAGGTGCAGAGGTAGGTGGGTGATAGGAAGGAAAAAACTTCCTTAGCTTTATCACCAGTCACATTTGAACATAAAAAGTTGAAACTTTTCAGCTTTGAAAAATAAGTGCTGGGAAAGAAAGGTTATCCTCCTGATCCATGTACCCCTTTTGCTGTTAAAAATAGACTCTTATCCCTGCATTTGATTGGGATGTGGCCATGTTGAGACACATCAATCTGTCACTGTCATGTCTGATTTGGCGTTCAAGAGCATCAGTCTCAGCATATAGATGCTTTTTCAGCTTGTGAACAGATGGTGAACACATTAAAATATTTCTGCAGTAATATCTACTTCACATGTGCCCTAACCTCTGTACATTTGTGTGTGTGTGCATGCACACGCCTGCACATTTGCATGCATGTATGTTGAAGAGCAATTTCTGTATTTCAGCTCAGAAATGATTGCACTTCACTGGAGGATGAAATTTTTTCCCTGGTGTGTTTTGTGAACTGATGAGAATGGAAAATAACAAGCCAAAAGCTTAAGGTCAGATACCTCAAAATACTTCATGGCTAAAAATTATTCTGTGGAACAAATGCTATAGTTCTTACTTCAGCTTTCAACAATATAGTCTGTCAGGGAGAAAGCGGAGGAACCCATGTCATAAGTGAAACAGGGTTGTGAAGCAAGAAAATGTGTGCATGTGGCTGTGGCTTAGTTCTGTACAACTTCATCTTCTGAAGTCCAAGCAGGAGCTTATTTGGGTCAGGAAGCTTCTTCATGCTTCATCAGACAAGTCCATGGATTGCACAACTTCCAAGAAGGTGCACACACTTCCTTAAAATCATCCTTTTGAGGCTTCTGTGACAAGATTGTAATTAGGTCCTAGATTTGCTTTGAGTTAACAGTTAATGTGAATCCTGAAGGTGATAAGCCAGCATCAAATGTTGTAGTTCACTTTATTGACTGCAGTGAGGTGGGGGGACACTTGTGGGTGAGGAGGTTGGGATATCTTGTATCAAGACATGGCTTCTAAATATGAAACTGTTTCTGAATAAAACTGAGAATTTTCAGCTCATGAAAACTATAGCAAAGGAGATTTTTTTTTATTTCTCTTTATCAAGTAAAAAAAAAAAAACCAGAAAAAAGCACAGCATTACCAAACAACTACTACAAAGCAATGCCACATAAAAAATACACCACACAATACACTATCAAAGAAAAAAGAAATACAAATATTAAACCACAAACAATTACTAAACTAAAAAAATATATATCAAAAATTGGTTCCTGCCCTTGTTGCAAACATCAAATAGCAATCAAACAGTACCAACTAACTATTAAATCTTTAAACTTAGATTAATAGTAATTCTTATTGCCATATACTTAATTTCCTTGTAAACATAAACCTACAAAACTAATTAATAATAATTCTAAATTATTAAAGCAGAGTAATCCTTGGCTAGAATTAGGAAGATGGAATTGCTAGCATTAAAATGTTTGTTCTAAAATTAAATCAAATATTCCTTGCCTGTGAGATTTTATTCTCACAGTCAAGGAAAGATAATTTTATGTTTTAGTTCCTAACTGTGAGAAAGTCATTGAAAACTATGCATTTGAGGAATTGGTCAATGTAAAATCAATGTGCATGGGTTTTTTTCTGTGCAGAAAATAGTGCTTTTTTGCATAGAAAACATTTTTATTTATTTTTTAAAAAGATATTTTCAAATATTCTTTCTATCTTTACCGTACCAGTCAAATCACAACTATGAAGGAGGTGACAAATGCTTCCAACTGTTTTAGTATGTTGGTAAAAGCCTTTATGGAAATCATACATGTGCATGATTTCTTTTGCCATATGTGTGTGCATAGGTCGTCTATCTCTCTATCTGGAACAAAATATATTCCTGTCTTGAAGTTTTATCAGTCTATTTTACATACATTACATTTTCCAGATGTAGGCAATTTTTTTGTAAATACACAAAAGAAAAGTATGATCTAACCTAGACATAAGTTCACTTGAGATTCAGAATTGGGTCCCCTTTCACATGACAAAATTGTAACAATTACACTGCCGTAGTTTTATGCTGTGGAATCCTGGGGTTTGTAGTTTGCTCAGAGGTACGAGAGGAGCTCTCTAGCTGAGGATTTGAAATACCTTCTCTAAAGTGAAATCTTCCAGGATCCATGATAGTCATAGTGGAATCATAGCACTATAATTGTGCAGTGTGAAAGGACCCTGGCTATAGCTCTTGAGTATTCTGTATGGATAGTGAAAAACTATGTGTCCTGTGCCAGGAAACCACCCAGAGCTCAGAAAGCTTTCCTTTTTACTATAATTCTCAGAATCTCATGGCCAAGTAACTTTTCCACACACTTCCAGAACCTGCCTACTCTTCCAGTGGATACAATGATCTCATGTAGGAATACTGACACATGTGAAGCTGTCCTACAGCATCTCTAGTGTCAAGTTTCCTGTAATCAAAAGAAGAAAAATGAAGAAAATACTGCAGTGCATCTGTTGAATGTCAGATGGCAATGCTTCAATGGGCAAGGGCTTTATGTCTCAGCATTATCTCTATGCAGCAGATCTGATGCAGAGCTGTTTGTGACCTAATGGTCACCATGGTCAAACACTAAAAGATTTCATAATGGATACTGCTAGGGTTGAATGGAAAAACTTTACCATTAGACAGCTGTTGTACAGAATCTTGTCATCCATGAGGACCACATTTATGTACAACAGTTTGTCCTATCAGTCACAAGAACATGTAAAATATTCATGTGAAGTCACGTTGTCTATGTATAACAAGATTTTTGAATGACAGTGAAACAGCTGTCCAGAACTATGAAAACCTTTCCTTGCCCTGTAACATCTCTTTCTGTGTACTGAAACAATTGGCCATCGTGTTGACTTTCTGTAGACTTTCTTCACCCATGTGCTGCCTCCAGACATCAACAGTGTATTATACTGAAATAATTCTAACTTTGGAACATTATGAAGATGAAGATTTAACTCCTTAATAAAATATTAAAGTTAAAAGCTAGCATTGTCATATTCTAAAAAACTGCCAGGAAAAAAACAACAACACCTTGTGTCTAGCAGTTCCAATTTTAGCTTGGCATGAAGCTATACAACAGTATGAGAAAAATCTGGAAGCAGAGATGGCATATATCAAAGAAAAACCTGAATTTTTAAAAAATAAACCAAATCAAAGCAATATTGTAAAACAGAAGCATGTCCAAATGATTTTGCTTAAAATGTGTTAAAGAAGAATTTGACCACATTTGGGGCTACTCTTCAAAATTAGTTTTGGATGTGTGAAACAAACTGTGTCCTCACTCTTGTCCCATCTGATGATTACCAGGAAGAAGACAAGGGAAAGAAGCTAGTTTTAATTATGCCTTCTGAGGGGTTCAAATCTATAAATTTGCAACAAGCATGAGAGACAGGAACTTAAGTAGAGCCATACATATGCTAGAGTTAGAAGATGAGGCACTGGAGTTTTCTGGCTAAAAATTCTACATCGTTATCCCTAAACTACAGATCCCAGGTTTCTATCGTATGTTGTGATGGCTGTTAACATGGAATGGAGCACCATAATTCTAATTCTTAAAGGTGTTCATCTCTGAAGCTACTACAAGCCTGAAAGCAGTCAATATCATGTATAATCAGCAAAGCACTTAAAGATGTGAGTGGGAAATTCACTGATAAAAGTGCCTTATACTGGATTTGGAAGGGTTTTTTTTTCTTTCTTGGCTGAAGTTTTTTTTTTCTTTCTTGGCTGAGAGTTGTCTTCAGTCTAAGAATGTATGAGATTAGGCATATCTTAGCTTAAAGTTAAAACCCACAGTTTAAAGACTTGATGTCATGACCACTGATGATAATGATGATGATGATGATGATGATGATGATTTTTTGCAAAGTATTTGGCTGTCTTACATAAACTTTACGGATCTTTCTATATACAGTTGGCCCTCCAGATTAAATAGGGTTAGAAGCATAGGACATCTCCAAAAATGGGGGGAAAATTCAAATATCAAAATGTGTTGGTGTGTGTGTGTCTATCTCTCTGTGGGAAGCGGGTCAAAGCATGTCGAGAGAATGGACACCCTTGGTCCAAACCAGGAGAAGGAAAGGTTGTGGGTCAGCATAGTAGCCCTAAACTTCCTTTTTCTTACTCATCTCCTTCCTTGGGTGGGGGAAGCATTGGGAGAGAATTGTGGTAATGAGAAATTGGGCAGCAAGCCATACTTAGACAGCCAGGCAGCTGCTGGTGGCGAAGAAGAACCAGGACCAGAGATGGATTTTTAAAGGGATGGACAGCCTGATCAGAGCTGCTGAGAGGGAATGTTTCCCCAGAAAACAAGCACTTGAGGTGTGGGCGGGTGGCAGGGAGTGGAGAAACTCACAAATAATCAAATCCATGAAAGTTAAACCCACAAATGTGGAGGGCCAACTGTCCATTCTGACTCTAGTTCTGTCCTCACTAATCAGTGTATAACCAAGGACAGTATTAAGGAGAGGAAGGTGAGCTGTTGCAACATTTTTTAAAAAGTAATTAAGCTTGTAAAAATATCATTTGCTCCCCTTGGGGGAAAAGAAAAGGAAAAAGGGGGAAAAAGTGTGATTTGGATTATCTTCCTCAAGCATCAACCATCAACATGTTTCTGGTATAAATGAATTTGAGATTAGTTTAACTTCTGTGACTTGTATCCTGACCTCCCTAAAAACTGGAATTTTCGAAGTTCCTTTTAAATGTAACAGTTCAAATTTAGTGTGTGGAGGTGTCCTAACTCCTGCTGGAAGTGGCTGCATGTAGAAAGAATGCCCAGCTGATGCACGTACAATTCAATTCATTGATTTTTGACACAGTTGAACAAGTGGTGAAGTTAGCCTTTGTCAAACTGTAAACATTTTTTAGATAGATAGTTGATAGATAGATGATAGATTGATAGATTGATAGGTAGATAGATAGATAGATAGATAGATAGATAGATAGATAGATAGATAGATAATTTGTAGGTGCTGTAAGTTATTTGTTAGTTTCACCTGTCCAAAAGTATGAAAACATTGTGCAGAGAATGGGGAATACTTTATAGGGTTTTTTTTGGTCTTATTTTTTCAGCTCTATAAATTGTTAATCATTGAAAAAAAAAATAGTCCCCAGGGTTGACAGAAGGTACTGGTTTTCTAATGAGAGTGGTCTTTGAATGATGTGCCTCTGAAAATGTTCTTTAGACAAAGGAACATTCCTCAGCTGATGTATCTGAGAATGAAAAATTAAAAAGGGGAGATATTTTCAACCCAAACATTCTTTCCTCAATGTGCTTTTCCTTCCCTTCCATCCCCAGATCTTCAGTCTGAAAACAGCTTCAGCCAGAAATGACGTCAGTTCTGGTGCTTCAAACAGCAGTCAACATTGCTGAGCCTGAATCTGAAGGCCCTGGTTTGAATAGACCTTAAGGCTTTTTTTTAGTTATTTTCAAATGAATTTTAAATAAAACATGATATGCTCCCAGCTGTGCAATCTTCTGGTGGGTGATATTTTAGATGTTTTATATGATGCAAGTATAAGGCCCATGCTGGGCTACTGCAGAAACAGCAATTGGTAAAAACTGAGGAAACAAAGGCTTTCCTATCCACCTGGAATGTCTTAAACAAACATAATTTATTTCAGACAGTGAGCTGATTTACTACACAAGCCAAAGCAAGGGCTCGAGCAATCCTCCTCACCCCCTGTGAGGAGATATCTGCCAGTATACTGATAGCTGGACTACAATATTTGAAATAAGATTTCTCATTTGCACTTGTGGGTTGTCCATTGAAATAATAATGATGTATTTGATTGAGAATTCCTTTGATTCCCCCCACCAATCTTTTGTTGACAGGGAGATTCACTTTTTCATTTTATGGCTGTTATGTTAGTCAGCTGCATCATGTGATCATTTGTTTCTAAGAAATGGAAAAAGTAATGTCATCTTTACAAGAATTCATCCCTCCCTTTTCAGTATCAACATGCAATGTATCATTTTCTGTGGCAATTAAAAAAATTACCTACCTCCCCTTTTTTTGCTTTCCAATGATGTAGGGACAAAGGGTCTGCCTCGACCCATAATTTCACAACGGTGCAGCTCCATGCATGCTCAGTAAGAAGCTGCAGTAAATCCTGGTTCATTGATCGGTAAGATCTGATACACATTGGGGGCAACAGTTCTCCCAGTTTTCACTTTATTTGGTATTTATTTATTTCAGTTTACCAGAAATAGTGCTTATATACTTTGAATGAGTCAGATCTCAGCTGTAGTAGTTTCCAGTTTGGGACAGCATACTTTACAAAGCAGACAAACAAGCTGGAACAAAGTCAAAGAAAGACAGCAAAGATGGTAAGAATGAGTCTGGTGGTGGAATGTTCTCCTCCTACAAGTCCAGTTGGTGCCTAATGGCTTTTATTTTGATGTCAAGGTTTTGGGGTCTCATGGCTTTATCTGATCAGTATACATACAGGATTTTAACTGTTCTAAATTGTTATATAATTTAATATATTTTAGTATTGAAAATAATCTTTTACCCTTTTGAAATTTTGAATTCTTTAAATTAGTTTTATTGTACACCACTCTTAGATTTTTGAATATAGGACAAGATATACATCTTTTAATAAATAAACTCTTGAATGTGTATCCTGCTGAAAGCCATGAGCAGCAGATAGGCCATCTCCACACTAGAAGCCATCAGCAATAGCAATAGAATGCACATTTCTATACCGCTTATCAGCTAAGTGCTGTCTAAGTGGTTTACACTGTGTTAGCTAATTGCCCCCAACAAGCTGGGTACCCATTTTACCAACCTTCAGAAGGATGGAAGGCTGAGTCAACCTGAAGGCTGGCAGGATTGAACTCACAACCTTGTGGCTGCAGTACCAGCATTTAACGACTGTGCCACCAGGGCATGTTATACCAGTATAATAGTGGCATCACCATTTTGCAATGCCATTGGGTTAATGACACTTTTTTCCACACTCTATCTGTCAGGAACAGATTCACTCTTACACGGATCAACAAACTTAATAGAAGATTTATTGTAACATAGTAAGGGATGCTGTCTTCAGACGTTAAAGCTCGAGAATGGAACGTTTTCCCCCACCTTACACTTTAACAGACAGTTTCTCCTAAGATAGTTGTAAAAGAACGAACGTCATCATGCCAAATGGTTCCTTTGAAATTCCAGCCAGAAGGAATGGTTGGCGCCTGGGAATAGCTAACAGCCTACTATCACTATTTCCTCAGTCTACTGCTATCCTAAAACAATAAAACATGGAGGACTCCCGACATCCTGCCCCACTTTTTTAAAAAAATATATACATAAAGATACACAAAATATAGAAAATATCACGGAACAGTAGAAAGACAAGAAAACTAAATAGTAATATGAATGCAGTAGCAAGTCAGTCGGGGCGTGAGGAACATCAGCCGGCGAAGAAGTCAGCGAAGGTGCCCTCTTCAGCAAACTGGAATGAAAAACAGGATGAATAGCCTTGAGGGAAGAAGGGAGATCTAGTTCAAAAGAGACATCATTAATAGCCCTTTTCACAGGAAAAGGTCCGAGAAAACGAGGGGAAAGTTTTTTAGACGGAGAAGGAGAGGAAATGTTCTTAGAAGAAAGGAAAACCAAATCCCCGGGCTGGTAAAGGGGATTAGGCTGCCGTTTACGGTCAGCGAAACGTTTGTGGGAAGCTTTAGCGGATGCTATAGCATCTGAGACGGATTGCCAAATGCCAGAAAATTTAGAGACCCAAGCAGAAACAGAAGGAGGAGCGGAGGAAGAGAGGGAGAGGGGGGGGAAAGGAGAAGGAAGGAAGCCGTAAACTTTTCAAAGGGGGGTTTCCCAGTAGAGGTATGAACCGCAGAATTGATGGCAAACTCAGCGAACGGAAGGAGCGGAGCCCAATCATTCTGGTTCTCAGAAACAAAACACCTAAGAAATTGTTCAAGAGATTTGTTAACACGCTCAGATTGGCCATCTGTTTGAGGGTGATAAGCACTGCTGAGTTTCTGAGTGACTCCCAGGGTTTTCAGTAGACAAGTCCAAAACTTGGAAGTGAAAATTGGATCCCTGTCCGAAATGATCACCGAAGGTAGTCCGTGAAGTTTCCATACATGATTAACGAACAGGTCAGCCAGCTGGTCAGCACGGGGTAGTTTCTTTAGAGGCACAAAATGACATTGCTTGGAAAAGTGATCAGTAACAACCCAAATAACATGAAAGCCGTGTGAAGAGGGAAGAGACACGATAAAATCCCATGCGATGACCGACCAGGGGCTAGCAGGCGCAGGCAGAGGTTGCAGGAGCCCTTGAGGTTTAGATGTGGGCGACTTAGAAACGTTGCAAGTGGCACACTGCTTAATGTAAGTTTGCACGGAGGGGTTTAATCCAGGCCACCAAAAAAGGCGGCGAATCGCATGCAATGTCTTCAAAAACCCAAAATGTCCAGCGGGTTTGGAATCATGATAACGATGAAGTACCTGCTCGCGGGCAGCAGGGGGAACGTAGACCTTGGTGCCATAAAAGGGGAGATTGTCAACCCATTCTATTTTATCCTTGTTTGCCGGTAGCCAGGAGTCTGCATGCGCTGCATGAATGATAGCATCGCGGAGAGCGGAGTCACAAAGAGAGGAGGCAGAAAGCCTTGTCTTTGCTAATGCACGAGTAGTCACTTGAGAAGCCAGAGAGGAGGCAGGAAACAAGGTATTGGAGTGGGAGGACGTAGCAGGGGATTCCGCAAAACAGGGAAGTCGAGAGAGAGGGTCCGCCAGTTGGTTAGTTCGGCCAGGTTTGAAAACAATTTTAAATCGGAATCTCTGGAAAAATTCAGCCCATCTCGCCTGCTTAGGGGAGAGTTTCTTAGCAGACTGTAAGGCTTGCAAATTCCTATGATCAGTCCAAACTTCAAAGGGGAGTCGAGCCCCTTCAAGCAAATGACGCCAAGAGGACAGCGCAAAATGGATAGCCTTGGCTTCTTTCTCCCAAATAGGCCAATTAGCTTGTTGAGGGGAAAATTTCTTTGAAATGAAAGCACAAGGCCTGAGTGCTCCTGTGGTGTCATGTTGTAAAAGAACGGCTGCCATGGCAAAGTCCGAAGCATCCGTTTGCACAATGAATTGCTTCGTACTGTCGGGAAAAAGGAGTAAGGGCTCAGACGTAAATTTAGATTTCAAATGGTCAAACGCCGATTGACACTCAGGCGACCAACAAAGTCTATGCGCCTTGCCCGCAGTGGATCCTTTAGGTTTCCGTAGAAGGTTGGTGAGTGGAAGCGTTATGGCAGCAAAATCCTCAATAAAGTTCCGGTAGAAGTTCGCAAAACCAAGAAATTGCTGCAGTTGCTTCACAGTTTTAGGGACGGGCCATTGCAAAATGGAGTTAATCTTCGAAGGGTCCATTTTAAGTGAACAATCTTGAATCCTATATCCCAAGTAATCAAAAGTTTGGGTGTCAAATTGGCATTTAGATAGATTAACCACGAGGTTGTTATCTATAAGCCTTCGTAACACTTCACGAACCAATGACACATGAGATTCCATGGAATCTGCGTAAATTAAAATGTCATCCAGATAAATCAGAACCCCCTGATACAACAAGTCATGGAAAATGGTGTTCAAAAACATTTGGAACACAGATGGCCCCGATTGTAAGCCAAAGGGAAGAACCGTCCATTTAAAGTTACCTAGAGGAGTTGCAAAGGTGGTGAGCCACTCAGAGTCCGGGTCCATTCTAATCCTATGAAAAGCCTCTTTAAGATCAAGTTTGGTGAAATATTTTCCTTGAACAAGCTAATTGGCCTATTTGGGAGAAAGAAGCCAAGGCTATCCATTTTGCGCTGTCCTCTTGGCGTCATTTCTGTCAGGAACAGATCCTCCTTAAGCAGATGGGTAGTGGTACTGGTGTTCCTTCTATATTACAGTGTCCTTGGCCACTCCCATGCCCTGCCTTCACCCTGCCCCACTTCCCTTGATTAGGCAGTGATTTTTTTTGTCTGTTTTGGAAGCTGTACCAATGCAGCAATGTTGTAACAGCATGACATGTAACAGCATGACCCTATTGTGCTTTTGCCCTATACTGTTTAAAAATGTATTTTTTTAAAAAATAAAGTTTTGACTGAAAGGAGACATTTAAAATAAACAAGGAGAGGTGATAAGAAGTTACCATGCCATGGGAGTCACTGAGGGAGGGATGAGTTGGGCATGCACACAGCCCATCCACTGCTTGATCTGCCATAACAGGAAGAACAATCATGCATTATGATGGCTGCTGGGATTGAAACACTATTGGAGGCTCTGAATGGATTTTTTAAAAAAAATAGAATATGGCAATTTGATGATGCTTGGGGATGGATACCAGATGGATACTGATGACGTTGTGCAGAATTACAGCTCCTAGACTGATAAAAACCCACTGCTATAGCATTATAGCAGCTTTGTGTGGAAATGGTCCTACATTTGAATGTGCTTTTACATGTATGCCCAATTTATAGCCATAGTTCCTAAAAAAAGACAAAGGTATTTTGTAAACATCTGATAGATGCTAGAAGCAGAAGGAGAGAGGAAAAACAGAGTTACTTTGATGAGGAGGTTTTTTTTGTTTGTTTTTTGGCTTTTACTCTCTCTCAGCTATCATCGAGCAGTAGCAATTCTTGTTACAGATATCAACCTTAGCATGCCTATACTTGTCTACTTTCCAAAATTTCACAGAAGAAAACTTCTGTGTGGACAAGCAACGTCAGACTGTCACAGAAGTTCACACTATGAAATGCTATGAAAATGTTAAGATTTTTATTTTATTCTGCTTTATGTTTTTACAAAGAAGATTAATATTGTTTATTTCTCTGCTAGACCCTCTAAGTGGTGGTGGTGGTGTGGGTATGATTGTTGCTCACCTTCTGCATATGAATACTAATTACACTGCTTGTGAAATATGCTACTATCTCTCACATCTCTGACCAATTCTATCTGACTGTCATGGGAAGGGAGGTTGCAAAATCCACTTCATTAGATCTACTGAAATACCTGAGTCATCAGGCTGTCTTGCCACAAGTGCCATAGAGCAATAATGATTCTGTATGGATTAAGAGGGGTGGTACATAACTGCCATGCTGCCTTAATTGGCTGTTTGTTTCCTCCTTTTCTAAACTGTTTCCATTCAGACATATCATAAGAAAGCACTGTAGATTGTGTCTAATGTTTCTCCTCCCCTCATCCCAATTTCTTTTTGTGTAATGCTGTTCTCAACTGACATATGCAGATGTTGGGTTTTCTTCTCATCTCCCTTCTCTGCAGGATTTCAGGCTTGATAAGAAAAAGCTTCACCTGGAATTTGGGCTGTGAACTTCTTGACATCGTTGAGCTTGTGGAGAGCTGCTAGTGGTGGGGAAAACGTTTTTTTTCCCACCCTGTCAAAAAGGGTTCATTATCCCTGAGCTACAGAGGGAGGTAAACTGCTTTTAGAAATAGCAGTTGGATAGGAGAATAGACAACTCAGCAGAGACAAATAGATTTCATGCATCTTTTATGGAGATATGAGGTGAAACTTCTCCAAGTAATCACACACACACACACACACACACACACACACACAGTGCAAAAATAATATTAACTTATATTGCAAAGGAAGGAAAGGCTGGCTGTTGATTAATGTGAACAATCTCTGTTTTGAACAGTTCCTGAACACATGAAATGCTATGGATAAAAGGTAGCCCAGAAGCATGACATCAAAGGCTACTAATAGGCAGGAGAGCCATCAGGCAGTCATCAAAGATGAACTAGGGACCCGAGCAATAGCTGCAGCAATTACTTAGTGTGAACACAAGAGGAAAGATCTGTAAAGTCCACTACACAACCAATAAATCTAGTTTAAATCTTTTCTTCCCCTCAAGCAGTGCAAAGCACAGATATGTCTTAAACCTGGCATCAGTGTACAAAGCTCAGCAATGATATTTTGTGCTAGGCAAAGACAGAACAAGACATCTTTAAGCGGTCATGGCCTATTACTGTTCTGCCACTGGCTCATAGGGAAATCAGAAACTCATCATTATATGATTGTTCTCAGAAACTGAAAGTAACAAGGTTACTAATGGACTATTTGTTTTTCCTGGAAACAATGAAAGTGCAGGTGCATTGCATACCAAAGGTGAATTAACAAGAAGTGGGTTCACTTTTTTTTTTTTTGGTATAACTATCATTTTAGTTACTTGGGTTACTTTTGTACTTATGGGGAGCAGCCCAATAAAATGGTGGAGGAGGAACATCACATGGTTCATGGACTGGCTCCTATTGGTTCCTCATGGTCTGTTGGAAATGTTAAGACAGCAAGGAGGTAGATGCAAACAGAGTATACCACAGGCTAGGGAACAGAAAAAAATAATACTCAAAATTATTTACAAGAATGGTAAAACATGTATTTCTTGAGTGTCTGGAAATTCTGACAAGATTTTTGGACTGCTCGTAATCTTTACAGTGTGGTACTTAATCCTGCAAAAAGAAAAAAAATTACATATGAGTTTTTGCACAGAAAAAAGCATTTTCTGCATCAGAAAATACTAGTTCTGCATGGAAGCATATTTTCTTTGCAGAAATGACACAATATTGGAAATATTATAATGGAAATATTAAAGCACTGCATTTTGTACAGAATAAGTACAAAACTATGAGTAGTCTTCTAAATATGTGCAGTTTTCAGTGATTTTCTTGAAGCAGCAAGAAAATTGTGAAAATTATTTGGTGTTTCCTTTGAGAATGAAATAAGCAAAGAATTAGCTCCTTACTACAGACCTATGACTTGTAAGATTCTTTTATTTATTAAAAAAAAACACAAACAAACTAGAAGACTATCATTATATTTACTCTTGAGAAGCAAGAATGGAAATACACCTGAATGTATATTCTGGACTAGAAGGTACCAAATTTTGCCGCATGAAAGGGTCTAATGGACTGGGACTTCATTCTTTTACATTTTTTCCTCCAACAAAGGTAAAACTCTTTCATTTGGACTATAATTGGCAGGTTTTACCTATATAGCAACTCAAAGCTTCTCCAGATGTAACAATACAGGTACTCCTTGAGAAATTCAATGTTCTCTGGTGAAGAAAGGAGCAGTTAGCTTTTCACAGGAGAGCAACAACTTGGATCTTCTAGAAAAGTTACTTTTCTATTCCTAATGGAGTTCAAATTTTATTACCGGTTTTTAATTGCCCTTTATCCTTGTTTCCCACATAGTCTGTGCCTGCATTGAGATCCCTCCAAAACAATTGAACAACAATAGAAAAAAATGTCTGAGACATAATGTAAGCCTGTGACTTTACCATAATCATCTTTCTTGTCTTGTATGATTTTTTAAACATTTTTTGCTTGATGAAGAAGCTAGTGGAGGTTCAAAAGCTTGCATTATGTATTTTGTGCATTTTGGTTGACTAATAAAGGCACTGCTCTTCTATGGATTTTGGACCTTGTTGTAAGGCTAAGAGCAGATCTGTATATTCAAAACAGTCATGGAGCATATCAGTATTGGAAGCTGTATCACATAGGACTGGAGGTAGAAAACTGTGCATTCAAATTTAAATACCTTCTTTAAAACAAACTAATAAACAAACACAACACCACTGCACTTAACAATGAAAAGGTATAATATCTTCTTGTCATGCTAGTTATTCTTGTTCAGATCATTTGTCAGTCATGGGTGTTTATTTTCCCTTAATGGATTGGAAATTTTTATTTTTACTTCCAAGCCAATTCCCTCATTCTTTAACGGCCATGCAATAAGTCTATCAGCCACAGTCATGTAGCTGTGCATGGTTATAACTTGGTAATGAATCTGGGATGTTAGATCTCTGAGCTGTTCTGTGTGTCTACTGCACAAAAGCCTTCCAGGCTGAATCATGAATGTGATTCTATCTACTTCCACTCGGAGGATCCTGTGTTTGCCTGTACCTACGTAGATTCTCACAGGACTTTATCCCCAGAGACTTTCAAGCTATAAAGCTCATATTTGCCTTATATTTATATTCAGGTGAACATACTTATCTAATTATTTCTTGCCCTTCAGAAAGGATTCCAGGATAAATTTCAAGATGTTACATTAAAATAAAACATTTGGTTAAGTGCATTGTAGGAACATGTAGGCTCTTTGCCACATGAACTTATCCCTTTTGGATTGTACGCCTGTTCGTTGCAAATTAATGGTTTTGATAAACCACTGTTCCTAGACTTTTTTTCAGCATATTTTGCTGCTTGTGCATGTGGGTAGCCTTTCTGGAACAAAAGTGGATAATAACTCTGTTCGTGTGACCAATATGAAACTACTAAGTGCGTAGTAAAGCAGGTTCATGGAGCCTCATACAACCCCTAAGGGTCCTTTTATACTACAAAGTAATACCAACATGATTCCATTTTAACTATGTATGGAATTCTGGGATCTTTGGAAAGGAGTATTTATTACTCTAAGCCAAAGAGCTCCCATACCTTACTAAGCTGCAAACTCAAAGATTTCATATAATGAAATGCTTTGGCAATTAAAGTAGAATCACAGTGCTATATTTGTATAATAGGAAAGGGCGTCTTATCTAGAAGTTCTCTTCTTACTCATTTGTTCTAATCTATTTGTTCAAAGATTTTTAAAGGTAAAGTAGGGTTTTCTCCTCCCTTCCCCCTTTTTACTTAATCCATTTAAAGTCCTTTCATAGCTGTCCAAAGTGGCTAAGCCTGACCAACAAAGTTTGTCTCCTATTATCTTATTTTTCTCCTATTACCATATTTATTTGTACTACACAATTGTAGCTCTATAATTGCACTTTTAACTACCATTGAGAACACTCTATGGAATCCTAGGATTTGCTGTTTAGAGACAGACATTTAGAATTCCAACCCACAGGTCTCCTCTAGTGTTTCTGACAAAACTACAAGTTCTAGGATTCCATAAGATACGCCCATGGCAGTTAAAGTATAATCATAGTGTTTTAACTGTGCAGTGTGAAAGGATGATAAAACTAAGAGTAAGTTTGCTTTACAGTGGGGGGGGGATACGTATAAGGTTGTAAAATTGTATAACCTCTGTGTTGTATGAACCGTAACAAATCCTGATTTTTACTAATGGGGAAGGGCATCTCAGAGCCTATAACAAGTTGAATATGAAGCACATTTGGTCATATTCCTGGTACAGAAAATTCCCTCATTTGATGTAAGCAATACGCAGGTGTTTAGTGTGTGTGAGAGAGAGATGAGGGAAGCTGCACTGTACTGTTATTGCTATTGTGTATCTTCAAGTCATTTCCAATTTATAACAACTTTAAGGTGAACCAATCATGGGGTTTTCTGTTGGCTTTCTCTGAAGCTGAGGCAGTGTGACTTACCCAAGGCCACCCAGTGGGTTTTCATGGTTGAACAGAGATCCATACCCTGGTCTTCATTGTGCTAGTCCAACACCCATTCTGACTTTTCCTATTATGCTATATTCCATTTTAACTCACTTGCCAACATCCAGTGGAATTCTGGAGTTTGTGGTTTGGTGAGACCCAAGAGCTCTCTCACTAAAAACTATAAATCACCTTCCCTAAACTGCAAACCCCAGGATTCCATAAGAAGTTGTCATTGCAGTTGAAGAGGACTATAATGCTGTAACAGTTTAGTGTGATACAAGTCTGAGAAAAATCCCTTTCCTTTTAAAATGGTTAGGTTTCAAAATTTTGTTGGAATAAAAAAAAGTTCTTCCTCTGTTGATAGAAAGTTAGTAAAGAAGACGCCAGTCCAGCTTCTCTAGGAAGGGAGATCTAGAACTTTGGGGAACAGCTGGACAATATTGTGAGTGGAGAGCAGCCTTTATCCCACAGTGTGTTTTGTAGACAGGATTAGGAAATACAGACACCTAGAAACTGACAGATCTGTTATTTGTTTCTATTGTCCTGAAAAAAATAAATAAATTCCTTTTTTTTCTCTCAACAAATATTCCCTAGCTGAGTAATAATTCTGTATACAAATATTACTGTGTCAAGTACTGGGTACCTCAATTCAAGACGGATATCGGCAATCTGGAATGTGTCCAGAGGAGGGCAGCCAATATGGTGAAGGGTCTATGAGGAACGGCTTAGGGAGCTGGGTACGTTTAGTCTGCAGAAGAGAAGGTTAAGATCCCTTGATAGCCATGTTTAAATATTTGAAGGGATGTCATGTTGAGGAGGGAGTGGGCTTGTTTTCTGTTGTTCCAGAGACAAGAAGCAATGGATTCAAGCTTCAGGAAAGAAGATTCCACCTGAACCTCAGGAAGAACTTCCTGATGGTCAGAACTGTCTAGCAGTGGAATATGCTGTCTTGGAGTGTGGTAGGGTCTCCTTCTTTGGAGGTTTTTAAGCAGAGGCTGGATGGCCATCTGTTGAGAATGCTTTGATGTTTGTTCCCACATGGCAGGCGGTTGGACTGGATGGACCCTGTGGTCTCTTCCAACTCTATGATTCTATGATTCTACTAGAAATAGAATACAAACACAGTGCAGAAATATGAGTATTTCACCTTATCTAGTGGCTCATTTCAATAAAAATTAACAGCAATTGTAGTTAAAAACCTAGGATTTTTCACCTTTTTTTTTTGGAAAAGTTATCAGATAAACTTAGGAGCACTGATGGTGAACTAGTGTCTGTATCAATCCACCAATTCTTGTCTTCCTCTTGATAATGCAATTATCTGTGTATGTTTCAAAGTGCATGTTTTATGGACAGAAGGATGCTTTGCTACCTTGCTAAATAAAAATCACTACCATTTTTCTGTTCCATAACTCTTGCTCTCCTTAAAGGCTTCTCCTGTCAAGGTGATGAACTAGTTTCATTTACTTAATATAAGATTGTTCTAACATTAATAGAAAAGTGTTGGTATTAACATAAAGACAGTTCCGATAGTTATTTCATAACAATATGTTTTATTATACCATACCCTTTCTTCACAGCCTTGCTTCTTTTTTCCAGTGTAATTTGGTGGGAACTCTTTTGTGTTTAAACTACTGAGATATGAACTCAAAATGTTCCTCAATAAAAGACTCTTCTGGCTTGATTTCAGCAAGTATCTCATAGTCAGCTTGGTTTCACACATCATGTAGAAATGCCAAACCAGTAATCTCAAGAGAGTTTTGCTACTTCTTCACATTTTACAATTCTTACTTTCACTTTTCAATGAGACATCACTGAGAAGAAAGCTTTCTAATAGTTGTAGTGGCTGCCAGTGTTCAAGGCAACCATCCCTCAAGCTCTCCTCTACCCACAGCCCTCTTCTAGCTTCGTGTTGTGGGCTCTTACCACTGTATACTGAGAGCCTTTTTTTTTCTGTATGGTGTCATGTTAACTGGTAGAAACCAAGTATGGGACATTATTTTTGAAAGACAAATAATCTTAAGCATTATAAATTGAGAAACTGATTCACTAACATAAACACCAACAGTTGAAATCATGTTATTATTAAAACATCATGAGTTACCTAATTGTTTAAGATGTTACTGTAGAGTCAGACCACAGAACATACAGAGAATGACATGAAGGTTGCCTCTATGGCCTTAGGAAAGCAGTGGCCTAGGGACAAAGGGATGAAAGGGTGATGCATCCTGGGGGGGCACTTTTTTGGGGGTGCCACCACTCCTTTCCTGCCCCCTGCAAACTGTCACCCCACCCATGCATGCTGACATCCCGCCCACGTGTGCCATAGCATCTCCCATATGCACTCATGCTCCTCTACCCCCAACTGCCCCCACCCTTACCCTGCTTGTGCCAAGCTACGCCACTGTAGGAAAGCACATTTTGCTGTTGGCTTCCTCATTTTTTCTTTTTTGTCTTTTTAAAGTTGCCTTCCTATACCCTATAATTTTTTTCTCAGAGCCCATATTGTTGCCTGGGAATGGCGGAAGTCCCAAATGTCAGGGACCTGTCAACTTGGAAAAGGTGGGGATCTTATTTTAGAACTCTTCAATTTTGTTTTTTAACTGACTTCCATTTCTCTTTTCTTTCCATCCCTATTAACAGATGCACTTTACTCACACTTCAAATCCTTTATTTATTAAAGGTTAATAAGGAATGGTTTATTTAATTTGGGGAGCACTGATCCATCACAAGTACATCAATAAGTGGATAGCTATAAAATTTAGTCTGTGATTCAAGAGTGGAAAATCTTAATCTGAGTCTAATTTGAGTCTCTGAACTTTTTTTCTACACAACTGAATGACTGCATCCTTTCTCCTTCCATATGCACAATCAAGAAGTGTAGTATGCATACATTTTGCATGCAGTGTGTGGCATTTTAAGTTTTAATGACTGGAAATCTAACAAACCCATTCTTCTCCATATCTATCTTACTTTAATTGTGTAATTTAAAAGGATGAGTAAAAAGCAGGAGCAGGAAGGTAAAAATCAGAAGGGAAGGGGTAGGAAGTGAGGAGTGAGAATCCAAATGGAAAACAAATGGGGAAACTTTTTCATTTAATTATTCAAGTGTACTGTGTCAGAAAGATTACAAAGGGGCTCAAAAATATACAAGATTGTGTATAATACCATATTATACCAAAATAGTGAAGTTAGTGAAGAGAGTCACAATGTACCCCTCCCCCTCAAAAAAAAAAAGACTATAAAAACTTTATATCACTACAGACCCATTGTAGTTGTGATAGGCAAATGGACACTTGATTTTTAGGCCTAAAAGTTCTTAAAATCAGAAAGGTTCCTAGCTGCTTGAGGGTCTTAATTTCTTGCTAAGCAAATGAATCACCTTCCTCCTTCCAGTTCTTTGCAA
The DNA here is from genome assembly GCA_948474755.1 of Ctenosaura bakeri. Classification (NCBI taxonomy): domain Eukaryota; kingdom Metazoa; phylum Chordata; class Lepidosauria; order Squamata; family Iguanidae; genus Ctenosaura; species Ctenosaura bakeri. The sequence goes on from CAOLHI010005188.1 coordinate 21,933, forward strand.
GACTCATTTTTTCTTTTTCTCAGATCTTCTGCTCTGATCTGGGGTTCAGAAAGATTTCTTTGCTTCTTCTGTATTATCACCACAAAGAAATCACCCAGATTGTCCTGCCTAAAAACAGAAGCATGTGGTGCATTTCCTTTAATCCTAGTATTTCTTCTCTTTAGCAAGCAGGCCTAAATGTTCTCTTGGATGGAGGCAGAGGAATCCTCCAACAACTTCTGGTTAATTGTAAAGGCCTAGTTCACCAAACCATTTTCTTAACTACGCTGTTAATTGGGAAATCTTGTGAGTTGGGGAAATAGATAGAAAAATCTAGCATATCAACAACTTTACATATTAATTGGTGAATTCATTCCAGCCTTTGGTTAGAAAAGAGTGTACCCAAGGACAGATCTTTGGATTCCGTCTTATGATTTTACAAAATGCAAACAGCAATGCAATTTAAAACTATAAAATCCCATGAGCAATAAAATTAATAACTAGTAAAAGCCAGTGATAACACAAAACTTGGATGATACACACACATACACATACACACAAATATGTACAGCTAAAAGCATATGTGACATGCCATAGCTGGATACTTTCTAAAAGGCAGCAGAAAACAAACAGGTGTTTAGGGCATCCTCTGCCTCAGACCTATCAATATTTAAAATAAAATAAAATAAAAAATAAAATTAACTATATGTAATCCCATACCAGTGACTCTCTAGTGCTTCCTGTTTTTGGTGTACAGTCAGCCCTTCACACTTACAGCTTTAACATTTGCAGATTTGATTATTTGTGAATTATTTGCCCTCACCTCCCTTGCTGCCCTCTTCCATTTTAAATAGGGACTTATAAGTCTTTTCTCATGTTGTCAGTCTCTCTGCAAGCCTTGCAAGACTGAGGCCATTTCCTCACTACATTCTTAGAGTGTGATGATTACACTTTCAACATCCTATGGAATCCTGGGGTTTGCAGTTTAGGGAGGGGCTGCTTGGCCCCTCCCTAAACTGCAAGCCCCAGGATTCCATAGGATGTTGAAAGTAGAATCATAGTGCTATAAGCGTGTAGTGTGGAAATGGCCTGAGAGACTGCAAGAGATGCCATGTTACTGCGGTTATGATATGTCTGGTGAGAGCACTAGATATCCTTTTGACATCAAATAATTTGGCCTTTGCTTGACCTTTCTCTGCCACCCTACTCCATGTGTTTGCAGAGGTCCTCTGGACAAGCACGTATTAGGTGCGACCGTTAATGGTTGAAAATTCCAAACCTCATTTAGGCAGGCAACTTAAGCCTCTCCGATGCTTCAGGGAAAACCTTCTTGCAAACCAGCCTTGCTCAGCACGAATCTACACAAAGACGCACAGCCGAGTGCCGAGCCATTTGCATACTGGCCATACTATTGTCATCAAGCACTAAGCCCATCATGTAAAACCTGACCTTTTACAACTCCTTTGTCCAGCTCCAAACTTCCTTTGTTCTCACCAAGCATGGTATGGCCTGTAGGTAAAATCCACCCTATAAAAGGTCCCCTTTTCCAAGTCCTCTTTGGATTGCTCCTGACTTCTATCCAGCCCTGCTGCTGCTGTGTCCAGCAAGTCGTCCCCTCAGCAGGCCACACTGAGTTTCTTCCCCTCAACCTCCACTTCTCTCCAGGACTACGTGAAAAGGTGTCGTATTACCCACTCTCCTGAAACTCTCCATTTCTATTTCTCAGTTAGTTAGTGTATGTCTTGTCTTATGTGTTGTTCATCCTTTAATAAAACTAGTATTTTTGTTACTTTAAAACTTGTCTGAAATAGTTTGATATGTTAAGTAATAAGATTATATTTAGTAATAGCAATAGATTGAGTGTAAGGGAAAAATATAGAATTAAGAATGAAATTATTATAATAATAATGAGTATAATAAGAATGAGATCTAGAGATAGGTAACAAAAGTATACAAGTAGTATGATATAGAATAAGCTGAATAAGTTTATGATTGTAATGGTATTGGAGAGAAATAATAATATAAGCTTGTTTTTGTTGAAATTTCTTTGTTTCACTATTATATGTATCACATAGTGTTTTACTTTTTGTTTTTTTGTTTTTTCTGTATAATCAATAAAAATTTAATAAAAAAAATTGTCTGACTGCTCTTCTGACCTGACACCATAGACATAGGGTTAAAAGATCCCAGCTGAAGTTACCCTGCCTCTTGTTAGCTTAAGAGAGTGCTCGAGTCTAATTTCCCCCATCTTGTGTTTTATTTGGTTATTTGGGTGCCCCTCCCGGGATCCCCAACATACAGGGTAACAGACAAGCATGACATGAGGATATAAGTCCTTGTGAAAAACAGTTCAGGGCAGCAATGGAAGAAGTGGCAAGCCTTGCCCTTCTCTCTTGCAAAAGAGCTCTGCTCCTTTGAAGACAAAACTGGTCAGCTACTATGCCCCTCATCATAGCCTATAGAGATATTCATGGTTTTTCCACTTTTGTGGATGGCCTGTGCCCCTAACCCCTACAAATCGGAAGGGATGTCTGTACTCATAACAATGTCTTTCTAATGTCTTCCTTCAAATTTTTATGATTGAGCACACAGGAATATTGACTAATTTAATCTAGACCGAAGGTCTTTTTTTGTGAAGAAAGTGGTGTAAAATGGTGTGTTCTAGCACTCCTCATTAAAGCCTACTTTTTCCTTTCCAGCATTCTCTTTATTTCCTGATCTTTTTCTGTTCAGTCCTGTCAGACACCTTACTCAGTCTTATTACCACCATAGTGTTAGATCTTGACTGCCTTCCTAGAAAGTGTCATTATTCATTTTCCCCTTAAGGAAGTTGCTTCAGAGCTCTAACACCTCATATATGACTTTTATTCTCCCAGCAATGAATGCGAAAAGGTAACCTTTTCTTTCCCCCAAATCAGCAAAGATCCTCTCGTCACTCATGTTTCATTATTTTTGCAATCACTAACCCCCACCAAAAACCCTTTCAGCCTGTCCAATCGTTATGCATACAACAATATCTCTGGCTGATTTTAAATCAGAACCCATCTCAGGGTATATTATAAAAATGACTTACTTTCATTCAGTTAACAATTCTCTTGCTGTCTCATATTTGGTGTGGTGGGTATGTATGCCATGTTCTATTGCTCTTTGAAAACTATAAAGCTACCTTGAGAATCCAGATTTAGAGAGAGCTATTTAGTCCTGTTCAAGGTTCTTAAAACATAAAACAAAACAAAACAGCCAATAAAAATAAAAGCAAAAATAGATTCCCTATACCTTTTCCTTGGCTAGGTTGAAAGACTGGTGTAACCATGACCAAATCAGAAGTACCCTAAATAAAGATCTGAATTGTCTTGTGAAAATTTGAATATACTTCTAAAAAGAACAAACACAACTTTTAACAGCATACTCTGTTAAACAGCTTGCAAAGTCACATTTAAGAGAAATTAATTATAGTTATATTTTAGAGGTCATTGTTATTGTTTTAGTATCCACTTTTACTCTTTAGCCACTTCTCAAAAGCGAAAATTCATCTGGTGGGGACAAGGAAGACAGCCTTCTCAGTGGTTTCTCCCAGAATTTGGAGCTCTCTGTCTAGAAAAGTCGGTGTGACCTCATGTTTGCTATTCTTCTGTCAGCAGCCTGAAACATTTTTGTGCCCTGAGGCTTTTACAAACTGGCTAGGGTTGGGTTTTTAATGCTGTGCAGTTCTGTTTTTAAGGTTTGTATAATCTTTTAATGCATTTTAATATTTTTAATGTATAGTGTTTTAACTTTATAAATTGTTTTTTTTAAAAAAATCTTATACTTTTATGAATATCTGTATTGTTTTTAATTGGTACTGTTTTAAGTATATTATTAGCTGCCTTGAGTCCCATTATCAGGAGAAATGAAGGCTATAAACATATAAAATAATATAAAATATATTATATTTAAATATATTTTATAAAATATAAAATATTAAAAATATATAAAATAATAATAGTAAAACAGAACAAAAAGAAGGCTTCCACAAGCTGCTAACTAGGGATGTTAATCTTCATAAATTTATTTCTTGTAGGCAAGAGTGAATAATATTATAATATTTCTCCTTGCAGCATGAGAATGAACAGAAACTGCACAATTTTTGATGGTTAGTTGCAGTTCAGGGCTTATTCTGTGTACAAAACGACATGTGGCCTTTTTGTGCAGAAAATACACTTTCTGTGAAGAATACCTGTTTCTTATTAGAAAAAGAAATCTTTGTAGATGACAGCATTTTCTGCACAGAGATATTATTTTCTCCACAGAATGATTTTTTCTCTTTGAGAAACCATGTGTATTTTTCATGCAGAATAAGTTGTGAACTGTAAACATTGCTGTCCATCTAAGATTCTCCTTGTCAGAGCTTTCCAACAGTGAAGAAATCATTTTTTTTTCAATCATTGTTTCAATATTTTCAAATATTTTTTCCATCCTCCTTGCTAGCCAGTGGTATAATTGAGACTCTCCTCCCGTCCACCTTGCCGCTTTGCCTCAATACTCACAACAGAGCAGAAGGGAAAGCATGAGCCAGCAACTGAATCTGTACCGTACTGTACAATTACATTGTAAAAACAGTGATATTATCCTTTTTAAGTTGAGCTTGTTATTTAATGAAAAAATATCTTAGATATTAGGTAAAGAAACTAATGACAAACAGTTATTTGCAACTAGTTACTCCCCTGACTATGACCTGGCCATGCTCTGAAGTCCTATCTGACTTACTTTTGCATCACACATGTTCAACCAGTCCAATCTCACCAGCATGGTGTTGCAGCCATAGTAATGTGTAATTTATATCTCACACCAATTAAATCATATTTGCTGATTAAACCATATCATAGAGTGGGGGCGTACAGCTCGGTAACACCTCTCTTGCTGCTTCTGCCAAACAGGGGAGGCTGTGCTGACTGGTAGTGGGAAGAATGCTTGGATCTGTGTCTCATAAATGCATTAGTGGCTCAGCAGTTGGAGGTGGATCCACACAGGTCTAAAAGCTGAGACTGTAGCCACGGAAGTGGAGGCAACACTCAGAGTATAGAGTGTTTCTATATGATTATGGTTAAGCCACTCACAAAGTTCTAGTGAACTGAGGAACGGGATATCAAATTGAATCTGATCTAATCGAATAATGTCATCCTTCTCAATAAAGTTAACCTTCTGGTAGTTATCTTTCAGGCAATTATCAACACAAAGGTGGAAGATACAGTCCTTCTAGTTAGGAATACCACTTTTTAAATATTAGAATGCCACATTTTTTAAAAAAGGAGTTGGATATATTCTATCATAACTGCAGCTAGTGTAGGTAGTGCTATGATGGGATGGAATTTGATTTGCCTGTTGAATGCCTTTTGAAGACTGCTGTTCATTAGATATTTGGAGTACATCCTTTCCATGCCCTTGTCTCTCCTACCCACCTCCACCCCTCACTCTTTGAACCAAGAGTATTGCTGAACATTAGAGGTCCTGCAGAATGTATGATATTTTACATTGATAGAATGTCAACCTTTTATGAAAATTAAATCCGTTATCATTAGCTTTTTACTTTATATAAGATGATAACAAAAGAAAATCAAAGCAAGTCTTCAAAACTGTCCAGAATAATTATCTTTCCAGAATGGCCTTTCTGTTCAATGGCAGCAATTACAAAAAATGAAAGATGAGCTTCTCATTTTAATCCAATTAACTTCCTACGTTTACAGCCTCTCCTCCCTGATTTTTCTTGCTCACATTTTTATGAAGCAGGGCAGCTCCTCCTCCCGCCAGTGACAAGCAAAGGGGATAACATGAAGGGAGTTAGGAAAGAGCATGGCTGTCTCAGACATATATGTGGCCGTTAAAGACATTTTGCCACCTCAAGAGTCCATTATATCTCCTGCCTGTTCCATGTACAATAGCCAGTTTGATGAACCGGTGAAGTTTTCTTCAATGGTCATTAAAGGAGAGTATTCTAAAGACTCTAGATCACTGACACAAAATTCTTTCCCCCAGTACCCTTCTGCCACTTCTAGCACTGGTTGCCTCATATTACCTAATGGCAGGGATGGCCTTGGTCATCTAAGGAGATGCCATTTAAGAGAGAAAAATGATGAAAGATAAAATTTTTGTGCTTCATCAAGAATGGTCCTGGGCAGACCATTCTTGATGAAGGGAGGCTCCCTTCTCACACTGTCTTCATGGCAAGGGAATCACTGCCCTTCTCATGCTTCAGAACTATTGTCAGAAGCATCAGGCTTTTGGAACCCATGCTGTAGCTCCTCTTCTTCTTAACATTTCCTCAGTCTGCCTGTCCTCAAAAGTAACAGTGGTATGTGGATGAACCATGGTTTGTCTTCTTGAGTCTGGCTTTTACCAGCTCTACCACTGTATGTAATGTAGTTTTGTCAGTCCTCTATTATTTCTTCCTTGCACTGAAGAAGAGAGAGAGAAGTGCACTTTTCTCCACACACAGAAAGATGTGTTTTGTTTAAAATGTCTTTCCTGTGCAGAAAACACTGCATAGAAAATATGTTTTTGTGTGTGCGTGTGTGCAAAAAGAGCCATGTGCTTCTCTGGGCCTTTCCACACTACACTGTTACAGTGCTATTATTTCACTTTCAACATCATGTGGAATTCTGGGGTTTGCAGTTTACTGCGGCCAAAGAACTCTTTGACTGAGAATCTGAAGTGCCCCTCCCTAAACTGCAAACCCCAGGATTCCATAGGATGTTGAAATTGGAACAATAGCACTATAACAGTATAGGGCAGAAGGGCGCTCTGTGTAGGAAAAAATCCTCCAGAATCTTCAGAACATTTTAATACTGAGAGAAAACTGCACAAAAATCTTCCTGCTCTTTTGTTCTTCTCAATGGAGTTTCTTTATTGTTGGGAAAGATCCTTTTTTTCAGCCAAGAAATGGATAATAGAAACTATTATTTCTATCTTTCTATCCCTAATGGGATGTCGAAAAGACAGGATTTTTCAGTATTCTCTTTGTTTTCATTGCAAATTCCAAACCCTGTTCTGCTTAGGATTCCCTCCTCCTAAATTGGGTAGCAACATGTGAGGCCTGCTGCTTGGAGACAGAAAATATACCTTGCATACATAAGATCCCAGGTTCAGACTCTGGAGTATCCAAGCAAGGCTGGAAAAGATTCCTTTCTGAAAGCTACTGCCTGTGAAAACACCTATGGAAACAATACTTAAGTTAGCATCTATTGTTAGATGAACTATTGATCTGGAAAAAAGCAGTGTCTTTACATTCCTATCAGAAAGGCTTGCACATTGGGTGGCCTTCAATAACTTCTGGCTGCCATTTTAAAGGATGGATAGAAGATATATTGAGAGAAAAGTGGAAATTGAGAATTTGGTTATGAATTCTGATGTATTGCTATGGGAATAATCTAACTTCTCTGTCCTTAGGTTTTTCTGCCTATAAGGCTGGAATGCTACATTTAGTTTATGGCTGAACACAATGGGATTCCCTTCTGAGTAAACATGCTTAGGACTGGGTCAGAGGCTTTGTGAGAGAGGAAGAAATCATTTCATTTAAAACATTGATCTTTCAAACCTGGAAATCACATTTTATTTGTGACTTGTTTACACTTTTAGTCCATACACAGGGCTAACAAGAAGCCTGGGCCACAGTTCTTCAACAAGTTCTGATATAATGTCCTGTGTTCTGCCTGAAGAACCATCATAAACATTTGGCAAAGAGTGCTTATACATGGGAAAGTATTTATGCCTAGTTACATCACAGTGTAGAACTGATGGATGGTCCAGAGTTAAGTGTCATGCTCTTGAGAAATAATCGCATGTGGGTTGAAAAATGAGGAGGCAATTGTCTCCTAACACAATTATGTTTTGGGGCCCTCTGTTCCTCAACTAATTATTTCATGCAGCTTGTTGTGAGAAAATCCAGAAAGCACCTTTTCCCCATATGTCATTAAGGCATGTACTCATGTTTTCTGCTCTTTCATGAATGACAGTGAAAAAATAGTTTCTTTTTAAAAAAAAAAAAAAAAATCAGGGTTTTTTTGTACAAAAGAAATTTTGACAAAAAGTCACAAATTGTAAATATATACATACATACTGAGAAATGTGTAAAACCTCTTGCAATCTCACACAGCAGGAGTAAACATTTAAAACCTTTAATTCTCACATGTGTGAATTAAGTGATTTAAAATTTACATCTTTAGTAGAGCATAGCCATATATGATTCCCCCCTCATTTGAAGAATAAGAGATTTCCTCAGCAATATAATTTGCAGGAAAAATTATGATGATGACTATGATTATGATTAAGACTTTTCTTTAACTGCTATCAAATGAATCAAGACAGAGAGGTAACTTTGCTTTGCAAGCCCTTTCCATACATGTGCTAACTCCTTAAATAACTTTTGTGAGCAGACCAAAGCAACTATACTGAAGTACTCATGCATTCTATAAAATTAACTGAAAAAGCTGTTGGAGCCTAACTGTATAAATCCATTCTCAGCTATCTGTGAAGACTGTCCAGAAAGTGCCCATTAACATTTGTATATCTTTATAGTTTTCAATATTAATAAAACTAGCCATCATGTATAGAACACTATTGATTCTTATAGATAGGTCCTTTTTGCATAACATTTTCCATGCAAAAGGGCCCCTTGAGTGTTGTGCAAATGTGAGGAGCAGTCCACATGATGCACTCACATTTGGGTGACGCTCCAGGGCCTGGCAGGCACCGCTTGCACACTTTTTCATTTTTTGGTTTTAAGTCGAAAATGGTGCATGGTTGCACATTGCTCCCAGGCCCCACATGCACTTACCTTGTGTGCAGAGCCTTGGGAGCCAGGCCGGTCACGCTTCCTGTCTCAGTGCAGCCTGGGAAGGTCCCAGGCCGCACTACAAAAGGAATAGGTGGGGCTCTCGTGCGAGCAGGAAGCTTGTGCGGAGCTGAAGAAACCTGGACGCGAGGGCCTCTCACAAGAGTCTGCTTGTGCGAGCACCGCACCCCAGCACTGAGAAAAAGTAGGATGCGGAAAGGGCCTCAGACTAGCATATTTACCCAGTGTTGCCCAGGATTTTATTTTCCTCTTAAGAACTCACCAAACTGTCTTTTCCAGTACCTACAACTTTTCCCCATATTTCCCAATGCAATTTGTATTCAGAGTTATGTATATACACAGTTTGGGTTCTTGATGGAATGCACTATCCTCCTTCTTGGTGCTAGGCCTCATCTGCATAGCAGCTGGCCTATTCCAGTACTTATCCCCATATTCCCCAATCCAATCTGTATTCAGAGTTGTTAACATGTAGAGTGTTTGGTTTCAGAGGGAATACACTGCCCTTCTTCTTGCTGGTAGACTTCTTTCCATAGCAACCAACCTGAGACTCAAGAGCTCTCTGTAGTGCACATGACCCTCCCTGGCTTGCAAGGTTCGAAGTGCAAGATGCTGGGAGGCAAGAACCAAGCCAGTTCTGGTCTTTGAGGATGCAGTTTATTAAATGAAGAAGCAAAGAGAAAAACGAAAGGCGCACAAGCATACGCACACTCTGACTCTGTCGGAAAGGCAAAGTGGACGACAGAGCAGGGCTGTCTTTGTTCCAACAGATTATATAGGTTATTTCCATATGCGACTGGCAAAATAGACTGCCAATCCATCAACCCACCATGCCAAAACGGGCAGGACGGGGGCTATCCCACCTTGGATGCCAATTACTGAGGCACCCATGGGCCAGGTGCATGATAGGCTCATGGCCAAATCCCATTACCTGCCCGAAGCAGCAGCGGATGGTCTCTAATCAGGCTTTGCTCTTCCCCCCATTATACTGGACAGGACAGGAAATGAAGCACCCATCATTAACATTCCTTGGCTATTCTCACAGGACTGCAGCATACAGGGCAGCTTGACCTAGCAATGCAACAGCATGAACTAACCCCCAAAATATGTTCATTAGTGTGAAAGCAGGCTGAACTGAAATGTGTGAGTGTGTAACACCAAGCCTACCCAGAGGGCCTCAGGCCCAACACTCTCGGCTGAGAATTTTAAAGGCTCCTCCCTAAACTGCCAACCCCAGGACTCCATAGAATCCTCACAGCGAGCCAATTGTATGAGGTCTTCTCACCTCACACAGCCATTGGGGTGAGGTCTTTGCCTACCTGATGCAGACAAAGAGACCAACAAACTTTAAGTTTTATATAGTAGATAGATCAATTTATTGAATAAGTCTATTGACCATTTGAAATGGTATTGATATATCTGCATAATGGGTATATAGAATACCATAATCAATCCACTGCTCCTAAGATCATGCAGTGTAAGTACCCACCACTAATTTTAGAAGCTTTCCTTTCGAAGTTGCTTTATAGGCAGAAAGAGAGAGAGAGACACAGAGAGAGAGAAAGTTTGATTTTCTTAGACTCTTTTCATGTCATTGAAATTGAGTCTGATTTATGGAGATTCCATCATTCCATCATTCATTCTTCTGCAGATAAGAGTGTTCAACTTGCCCATGGTCAGTCCAGTGGGTCCACATGGCTGAGAAAGGATTCAAACCTTGGTCTCCTGGAACCCTAGTGCAAAACTGGATCTCTAATGGTGGGATGCACAATGAATCCCACATGACCCATTTACTTTATGACCTGTTAATCTTTTCTCCACACAGAACCCCTGTGCTTTCTTCAGCTGCAGGAAGGAACTGGCAAAACCACCTCTGAGTATTCTGTGCCTCAGAAAACTCTATGACATTCATGGGGTCATCGTAAGTCAACAAGTGGCTTGCAGACAGATGCACACAGATAGAGCTTTCCTAGGAATGCAAATTCCACATTAGTTATGCAGCCAAGCCACGTTTTACTGACTGAAACCAGCTGCAAGCAGTTGTGACAAAACCTCAGGGCTTTCTATCCCTAAAGAGACAATCTTGCTCTTGAAGTGTTATATTATTCTTATTCCTGAGGAGACTGGTGTATGCCATCTGGTGGGCTTGTAACCTCAGTTAATAGCAGAAGGGAAATATTATCTGCTGGCAGATCCAGTCTTGGGAAAGTGAAGTATTTATTATCTATATTTATTGAGACGGAGGTTCATCAGAAGGAAACAGACATCTGGGTCTAAAGGCTGAAACCCCCCTGGCAAAGGTAAGACCAACTATTCCCCAGTCATGTATCCAAGAGGAAAACCTCAAAAGGCATGTAAACACACATCAAATGGGCTGAGCATAACTTTGACACCTTGAGAGACTAAGTGTCTCCTGGATAAGGTTAGTGATAGAAATCGCGGGAACTACTATTGCCCAAGCTAATGTTTCTCTTCCAAAATTTACTGATAATAGGAAGGGAAAAGATTTTTAGAGAATGGGAAAAAGAGTTACGGAAGTTTATTTGGCAGAGTAAGAAACCAAGAATAAGATTTAAAACATTACAAGATGCAAAGGAGAGAGGAGGTTTTGATGTGCCATCACTGAAAATCTATTACCAAGCATGTTGTTTTGAAACAATAAAAGATTGGATTCAAGTGGAGACTGCAACAATAAAAGAAGTCAAAGGAATAAATAACAGATTTGGTTGGCACGGGTACTTATGTTACGATAAAGCAATTATAAATAATGACTTTAATAATCATTGTATTCAAAAGACTTTACTAAAAGTCTGGATACAAATAAAGCACAAATTCTACAGAAGACTTCTGTTATGGACCTCACCCCAAGAAGCATTAAAAATTGCTCCAACAAAACAAGGGAATTTATTCACCTATCAAGAGTTGTTGAAATGGGATGGAGATAAGTTAAGAATGCGTACAGAAGAGTAATTAAAAGAATTAGGTCACAAATTTAACTGGTTCCCATGGAGACAATTAAAAGAGAGATTTAAGATGGTTCAAAAACTATATGGGTTTGAAAGAAATGAAAATGAATTAAATATATTGATGAAAGGGGACGAGAAAAAGAGAATTTCTAGATTTTATAAAATATTTCTGCAAAGCGAAATGGAATCAGAAATTGTTAAGGACAATGTGGTCAGATGGGCTCAAAATATTGGACACTCAATTGAGTTGGATACATGGCTGAGAGTATGGAAGACAGGTGTAAAATTTACACCAAGTTTAAATCTAAGGTAAAATTTTTATAAAATGTTACACAGATGGTACATGACACCTGAAAGACTGAAAAAAAATAACAAAAAATGGGGATGGAAATTGTTGGAAATGTGATGGAAAGGAGGGATCCTTTTTTCATATGTGGTGGACCTGTAAGGTAGCAAAAAAGTTTTGGAAAGAAATACATGATGAAATTCAAAGCATGTATGGTTTAAATTTTGAAATGAAGCCAGAATTTTATTTGTTAAATATGTTAGGGCAACAAAGAAAAATAAGATCTCATCAGAAGACACTGTTATATGTAATAACTGTTGCAAGATTGACATATGCTCAATATTGGAAAGAAAGAAAGTATATCGACATAAAAGAATGGAAATTAAAAGTCTTGGATATGGTAGCAATAGAAAAGTTAACTTTTTCACTTAAAAATAAGCCAATTCAGAGCATTGAAAGAGTATGGCAAGAAGTGATGAATTGGATAAAAGAATAAGAAAGGGAAGAAATAAAGAAAGATTGCTGAAAAGGTGGATAAGGTAAACTAATGTTGTAAAATATAAATTGTAAGTTGTTATGTAACAATGTTAAAAGCAATAGTGTATTGTTTGCTAAATAGAAACAATGTGTGTATGGAATGTAAATTCAGATTCAACTGGAAAAAAGATGCTTGGAAGTGGGGGGGAATTTTTTATTCTGTATTCCAAATTTCAATAAAAATTATTATATATAGAGGGGGGAGAAATCACTACAAAGATGGGGTCCATCTACATAACTCAGTTTTTGTTCTTTTCTGGGAAAGGGTCTGCCCCCCAGGCATACTTTGCACTATAATCGAGTCCCCTTTTGGGGCTCTCTTTGGAGAACTCCCTCCTTTGACTAGTTTCTGGCATTCTGCTAGTTGACAGCTCCCCTCAGCATTCTTTCTCTGCTGAGTCCACTTTGTTTTTGTTTTGTTTTTTTCTTCCTGAGCCGCAGTCTTCAGGACCAGGTACAATGTATCCACTTTCTTTCCCTCTTCTTTTCCCACTCTTAAGTCTTTCAGACTCAATAATCCTTGTGCGCTTGTGTGACTGCTTTGTGTGTGTGGGTGTATGTGTGTAAATTCTGCCAATTCTGCTAAATAAAATACTTTTAATTGTACACTTGACTTGTCTCTCTCGTGCAGTCTGACTCTGTAAACATAGGGTTAAAGATCTCACTGTGTTGCCCTGCCCTCCCCTTTGCTAAGCAGTGCTCCACTAATTTCCCCAAACTTTGCATTTTTGGACAAAATCCAGGTGTCCACCCGGGGACCCCCAGAGGTCAGGGTAACAGAGTGGTGGAGTAACGGGGCAACTTCTGCACCCCTGATCTGAGTGGAAGTCATGACCCATGCAGATCAGATTGGTGCTGACTTAGAGGATGACCGCTGGGAACCTAGATTGTTAGGAATTGTTAGGGAATGTTAGGAAGCACGTGTGTGTGTGTGTGTGTGTGTGTGTGTGTGATTTGGAGTGAGTGAGCCATTTTTGGAGCAAATCCAGCTGACCCCCAGGGACAGGCTAGCAATCAGGGTAACAGGCTAGTAACTTAATGTCACCTAGTGAGTTAGCATTGTACTACTGACTCCAAACACTTTTTAAAATATTTCGAAGCAGATGAGACATTTTACTATACCAAGCCACTACCACTACCATTACCACTGCTGTTACCACCATCACAGTGACCTCCCCCTCTGCCTCTTCTTCCAGAATTCGCTCACAACTAGATTAACAAGATAGGCATTTTGCAACACTGTCACCACTAGGGCAAAGCATGACCTCCAATTTAGTTTGTAATTCAATCATTCTGATTCAGGTCCAGTTCAGTTCAAATCAATCTTTATCCAGTGCAATTTGATCTTGTCCTTGAATCCAAAATATTAACTTGTCTTGACCAAAGTTATAATTTGTTAATTATTAAGTTAATATATTATTTTTGTATTTAGTTTGGATAAAGCTGTATACATGAAAATGGCTATAAATTTTTCATTTTTCATTCATCTTTATATATTGTGGCAACATGGTATGCCCTGAAGAAGAAATTAAGTTAGGCCAATTTCAGACAAACAACTCCAAGGTTTTTTGTATTAGGTAGTTGTAAACTCTGCAGCTATATGCAGTTGACCCTCCACATTTGCCAGGGTTAGGGCCCTTGTAAAATTAGAAGAATCACAAATATCAAAATGTGTGTGTGCATGTGTTTATGTGAAGGCAGCTGAGGCATGGTGGGCAGAACAGCCACCCAGGATCTAAACCACATCTGAGCAAGGAGAGAGAAAGGAAGGGTTGGCATTTTGATCCTATATTTTCAATTTCTCTCCCATCTCCTTCTTTGGGTGTGGAAGGGCATCAGAAAAGGGTTTGTGGTGCTGAGAAACTGGGGTCTGCCTCATTCTTAGCTGTACAGGCAGTGACTAATGGAGGAGGACCAGAGGTGGGTTTTTGAAGGGCTGCACTAGCAAGAGAGAAGCCTCCCCCAGAAAAGACGCACCTGAAGTGGGGGAGCAGGGGTTGAAAAAACTCACAAATTATCAAATCTGTGAAAGTCAAACCCACAAATGTATACACACACACACACACACACAAAGACAGAATTATTTTTAAAGCTTTCAATTGCTCAGTCTTCGCAATCCTGTCTTTTGTCAGGGTACTGTCCCACTAAAGAAATCTCAAAGGACTGAATTGGACCAGGGCAGGAAAACAGGAGAAATAAGCTTACTGGACTTGTCCATTTCAGATATAATAATAATAATAGTAATAATAATAATAATAATAATAATGGAATAAGTAAATAAAGAGGAGAGCATATGAGCTGTAAATGTATTACTTGGAATCTTTTTTTTAAAAAAAATTAATTAAATACAGATATATAATCTAAACAGCAGCTGAACAGAAAACAAAAAAGATCCAAATTTATGATTGTATGCATGTATACCAGTATTAAATTAAAAAACAATGAAAAATTGCTGAGAACAGAGTATATAGAGAGAGTAAAATAATGAAATAAGGATAATTATGGTTCCATATATAGTTTAGTAAAATAATTAAACTGTCCCATATTATTATGAAACTTGAGTAGTCGTTTTTACAAAAAAAAAAAAAAAAGAGGATATGAACTTCCCCATACAAAAAGATCACAGGTTTAATCAGGTTATTGTATCATTTCTGCCTTTCTTAGTTGGAAAGAGGAATGGTGTAACTAGAAAGATTAAGTATGCTGATAACATAAAGAATTATTATATTCCTGTTCCTCTTAAAGTTGTTTAATATTGCTGTAACTGATCCTGAATTCAAAAGGGAAAGGTCTCATTATTGTAATTCTATGTGAATACTATTACTTATAATCTCTCTCTCTCTCTCTCTCTCTCTCTCTCTCATATATATATATATATATATATATATATATATATTTATGTATCCACATTCAGTAGTTCTTTCTGGAAATGGAAGCAATAGTAATAAATTAATTAGCTTGGTTTCAATCCTTTCCAATGAAAACTATAAAGTTTTGAATATTCAGTTGTCAAATCCAGTTGTAGTAGTATCTCCAATTTTGATCTGAAGATAAAGTTTAATTGGTTCCCAATCTTTACAAAACTTATTATTCCATTTTCCATCCAATATATAGGTTAGTTTATCCATTTCGGCAATTTCAATTAGCTTACCGATCCATTCTTGTTCGTTTGGAACGCAACTGGCCTGCCAATACTTTGCGAAAACTATTCTGGCCACAGTAAGCATATGCCAGAATAGTCTTCTGATCTTGTTATATTGCTTGTTGTCAGTTTTCAAAAGACCTAATAAGAATAATTCTAGATTTAAATCGATCTTCATCTGTAAGGTCTTTTGAATTTTAGATCTTATCATATACCAAAATCTTTTAGAACAGTTGCATTCTCACCACATGTGGTAGAAAGTACCTACTGCCTTCCCACATTTTCAGCATTGATTACTAGACCCTTTATACATTTTGGCAATTCTGTCTGGTGAGAGGTACCACCTGAACATCATTTTCGGCCAATTATCCTGAAGATCATAGGATCTAGTATATCTTTGGCTGTATGACCATAATTTTCCCCAGTCTTCCAAAGAGATATTGTGGGTCAGGTCTTTGCACATTTTGCCATGCATTCTTTCACTGTTTCTTCCACCATATTGAGATTTAGAAGAAATTTTTAGAGCAAGACAACAAATGCTTATCTTCTTTACATAGAAGTCTTTCAAAATCTGAAATTTGTGTATCCACACCTTTAGTATTACTTGGAATCTTAAGGGTATTAATACTTTGAAAGAAAGGAAATTTATATTTACCTATTTGAGAAAATTAAATGTAGATATTGTCTGTCCCCAAGAAATAAGGATCAAAAAGAAATATGTAAATGGATTAACACAAAAATACCTGGGGAAAGAATGTGCCTCTTTGAGTTAATTAAAAAAAGGGGGGATAGTACTTTATGTTAGAACAAACTTTGCACCAACATTAATTTGTTTAGGAAAAAATGGGAGACACATGGGTGTGGAAATTATCGTCAATAATTGAAAGATGTTAGTATTTGGTATTTATGTGTCAGTGAAGGAAAAATATACTATACAGTTTTATTAGAGTTAAAATGTTAGAATTTAGTGTATTTTAGGTGACTTTAATGGAGTAGCAGATTTTCTAGTGGGTAAACACTCAGATTAAAAAAAAAAGAAATTAGGAAAAATCAAGGGAAATTGGTGAAGGAGGTTTTATATATATATATATATATATACATACATACATACATACATACATATATATATATATATATTAGATGAATTGCAAGTGGTAGATATATGGCAAACCAAAGAGGGTAATAAAAAATGGCTTTACTTTATTGTCAGATAAACATAAATTAGTATCAAGAATTGACATGATATGGGTTTCCAAAACATTATTAAATAGGATAGGCAAAGTTGATATAATGAATAGGACCCTATCTGATCATAACCCATTGTTGATGTCTTTAAAAGGGAAAAATTGGAGATTGAATTAATTACTTTTACAGAATGAAGAAGTATTAAAGATTGCAAAGGGAAGATTACGTAATATTTTGAGCAAAACTTGGATAAAGAGGTTGAGAATAGAATGGTCCGGGATACTAGTAAAGTGATTATTACTGGGTTTTTTTAATCCAAAAATTATTGAATGGAAAAGAAGAAGACAGGAGAAAATCAATACATTCATGGAAAAAATTAAATTAAAAGAGAAAGAATTAGTGAAATTCCCTTCTAAGAACAAAATTGCAAGACAGGTAAAAATGTTGAAGAATCAAGTAAAGTTGTTTGACGGGGGGGGCGGGGGAGGAAAACACTGGGTCCAGAAAGATGGCTTCTCAGCTACATATATGATTTTAGTAATAATAAATAATTCCACTCCATTGACCTATGAATGACATTTTTCAAAATTATCAGATCCCTGACACCTAGAGAGAGGCCAACATTATGCTTATCCCTAAAGGAATCCATGATTGTAAGATAATCAAAAATGATAGACCTATACCATTAATAAATGAAAACCATTAAATGTTTGCATTTACATCAGCTAATAGTATATATATATATATATATGTATATATATGAAGATCAAAATTGTTTTCTCCCAAGGAGGCAAATAAAAAAACAACCCAGAATTGTAATGGATATAATATAAAAATTACGATAACAAAGTAAACAGTGCCTTAGTCTTTGTAGATGCTGGAAAAGCATTTGATAATTTAAATCAGGCATTTTTATTAAAACTATTAATGGAAATGGAGATGGGAAAAATTTTATAATTGGATTAGTGCAAAATATTTGTCAAAAAAGCTAAATTAAAAATTAATGATAATACAACAGAAAGATCCAAACTGAGAAAGGAACAAGACAGGGGTATCCAGTTTCTCTATTGCTTATTTTGGCTTTAGAAATTTAGAATAGAGATATAAGATCTGAAAAAGATTAGAGGTATGAAAATAAAGAAGGCAGAATTTAAATTACAGTCCTTTGTGGGTGATATAGTTATTATTTTGGAAGATCCTCTGATAAGTTCAGGATATTTGATGGAAATAATGAATGAATATGGAAAATTTGTTGGGTTTAAACTCAATAGTAATAAATCTAAAATTTTAACTAAAAATATGTCTGCCCAAGAAGAGAATGAACTAGTAATTAAGACAGAATTTGAAATAACAAAGAACATTAAATATTTAGGTATAAATTTAACCAAAAATACTCAGCAATTATATTAAAATAATTAAGTGAAGGTATGGGATAGTATAAAAAAGATTTAGGTAGATGGCACAATATGAATTTGTCACTATTAGGTAGAATTTCTATAGTTCAGGAGCGTGTTGCTGAAACTGGTGTTTCAGGTTATCCCAATTATACTTTCCAACACACCATATAAAACTTGGCAGAAAGAGTTGACAAAACTCTTACAGCCAGATAAGAAGCCAAGAATTAAATGGAAATTAATGATAGATGAAAGAGAAATGGGTGGGGTGGATCTACCTGAGATGAAATTTTATTTTGAATCTGCATGTTTAGCCTAGTTAAAAGATTGGATCTTATTAGAAAACAAAAGGATGCCAGAGTTAGAAGGACACGAGTTGAAATTTGGTTGGCATGCATAACTTTTGTACAGGAAAGTGAAGATGAATGTGGGATTTAAGAACTATATTATTAGGAGAACATTGTTAAGAGTATAGTGAAAATATAAAGAGAGATTTGGGGTGAAAATACCTGGCTGAGTCTCACCACAACAAGTGTTTCATAGAAGAGAATTCGGAAATGGCAAAAATGGTTAAAATACTCTATTTTTCTGGGAATGGACTGAGGAAGATGGAAATTTAAAAGCAAGCAACAATTAGATGAAGATAGACACAAGATACAATGATTAACTTACTTCCAAATGAGCAAGTGATTTAAGGAAGATAAAGTTATATTTAATTTTGAAAAAGGAAAAAACAGAATTTGATAATGTGATCTGTAGGGAAAACACTCATTAGATAGCTAAAATATATAAATTATTAAGATTTTAAATGGAAGAAAAACAAATTAAAAACTGTATAGTGAAATGGGCAAAGAATAGAAGCCATTATATTTGATTGGACCATTGGGAAAGGATTTGGGGGAACGGTGAGGGACAGAGAAAGCACTATGCAGATTATGTTCATTGTTAATATGTTCTGTTGTTTGAAGGAAAATAATAATAAGAAAAGCAATAAAGTCTGCACAGTGCAGTTACAAAGGGGAGGGCAGCTGTCAGGTGCTGGGGGACACATTGGTTGCCACAACACATTGGAGAGCTGCACCGAACTTCTGAACCTTTAAAAATGCTAAAAATATTTTGCCCAGACCTCTAGGAAATAAGGTAGAAGACAAACCAGTACCAGAGAAAGATCCATATGAAAGAGAAAGCGTTAGAAGTGTTGAAAAGAAAGAGAACACCGGGATGAGAGTGAGATGGAAATATTTTCAACATGGGCAAAACCAAGTTCTTACTTACACATTTATTTATGATTTTTAGTGTTTATTTCATTTACATGCCATCTTTCTCTCAGAGTGGGTCCTAAGGGAGCTTTTTTGCTCTCATACCTCTCTGCTCTCTGATCAGATGGTTAACTTCTAATAACCTTCCAAAGACTCCTCTGGTTTCTTGAAGCGCAGTTTAGAAATGATGCTTTAGAATTCAGTAACCGCAAACTCCTTATCCAAAGGATTCCTCTTTTTAGCAGTTCCTTTCAGCTATTCTGTGCTGACCAGAAGGCATAAATAGCCTATGGTTCTTAGCAGAGCAGTAAAACTGACAAGGTCTGCTCTTTATAACAACCTAATTAATACAATCACATTAGCTTTTTACATCGTGTTTTAGTGTCCTTTCGGGATATGGGGCCCAGTGACCTCTAAAGAAAAATCATGTTCTTTAAGCAATCATTATGATATTACATTTGCCCTTATGCATTTCTTTCTTTTATAGAAATTTCATTACCTTGGCTTATTTTGATTTCTTTCCCTATTTCTTAGTGGTAAATTTAATTTTTAATTGCATTTTATTTAATGTGATTTATACGATAAGACACACCATATTTCAACAAAACTTTTTTCCCCTATTGCTAACATATCCTTTATATTCTGTCATTAAGCATTATAAAACATTTTTTGTACTGTTCTAATTTCTTCAAAAACTTGTAATTGTCATTTTCCCTGTTTTCATCAAGTTTGATACTATATTACAGATCACTTCTGGTATGCATTCTTTCTATTTTCTAGCAACAAACTGGTGGATCTAAATTCATATTATTTCCTGTTATATATTAATAGGAGTACTACTGTGCAATGTCATATGAAGGAATAAGAGTTTAGTGGCACCATGGAGCAAGAAAATAATTATTCACTCATTTCATTCCTTGAAGGAAGCAGCAAGGAATTTTAGCAATTTTCTTCCTGTTCTGAAATAAGTCTGAAAACTGCATAATGTTTGAAGACTATTTATAGTTCAAAACCTACTCTACACAAAATTCATACTTTTTACAGTGAAAACAACACTTTCTCTGCAGGAAATCGCATTTACTGAACAGAAAATGCTGCTTTCTGTGAACAGAACCAAGATATGAATTTCCCAAAGAATAAATCCCAAATGGTGACGATTCTTAGTAGTCTAGGACTTGTCAGAATCTCCTGACATTTGAGAAACATTCTTAAAATAGTTTTGAATATTCTTTTCATCCCTGCCACAGAGACCAGCAAATATATTGTGACATATGATTTTATCACTCAAAGCTTACTTCAGTCTTAAAGATGGTAAATCTTGATTTCTCTAGGTCTCAACAGATGTCAAAGACAATTAAGCAGTTCTTTACCTTGTAGCTTCAAGACACTTGGAAATCTCTTCTCCCCCTCCCACCCCAAATTAGAAAACATCTTAACTTTTCTTCCAAAGCTGTATAGTTCCCTCAGAAAATTGTACTGTTTTCCAGAAGTTATATAGCTCTTCCTGAGAACTGTGCAACTGACCCTGAAAACTGCATAGATTTAAATATAGAAAGGACTTATTTCAGACAGCCACATGCATGTTTTGTGCAAGATTTTTCTATATAGTAAGCTGCAATGTTGCACAAGAAAAATATTTCACAACTAAAAAGTTGCACAGTGTCAACAATTTTGCACAAGAAAGCCACATGATTATTTGTTGTGTGACATTGCTAATTTCTACTTAAAAAACCAGCAATGTTGTGCAACAAAAATGTTGCATAAAATCAACCATATGCTATTTGTTGTGCAACACTGCTGATTTTACACAACAGTTTTCTTGTACAACATAGCTGTTTTCTATGGGCCTTTCTGCACTATGCTGTTATAGTGCTATTATTCCACTTTCAACACCCTATGGAATCCTGGGGTTTTCAGTTTAGGGAGGGAATTTAGAAATCTCAGCCAGAGAGCTCTTTGGCCTCAGTAAACTACAAACCTCAGAATTCCACAGGATGTTGAAAGTGGAATAACAGCACTCTAGTGAAGAAAGGCCCTATGTAAAAAGCAATGTTTTGCAACAAAAATCTGGTGCAAAAAAAAATCTGGTACAACAAAAGTATTGTGGAAATCAGCATTATTGCATGGCAAAACCATGTGTGGCTGCAGCTTCTGTCAGCAAAAGGTCCTTTTTCTGTTTCATACTTTTTTGGTTGTGCATCTTTCAAACCAGCAAAAGCTGTAGCCACAATATGGCTTTCCCCAAGTATGTTGTGAAAAACAATGTAACTGGATGAGAACTCCCCCCCGACTCAGGAAGCTATGCAGTTTGCTGTGCATGGTAAAAAAAACAAAAACAAACCATGAGTGTAGGCTATGACTGTGAAACTGCACATTTTCTCATACTCTTGTGCAGCTTTCAGAAACTGTGCAGCTTATTTTGTGTTGGGAGAAAAAAAGATTTTGGTGTGATGTTTTTCTTCCCACCTATGTTTCACAAAGGGGACAGGAACTCCAAATTTGAGTTCCAGTTGGAAAATTGACAAATTACTGTTGCATCCCAAGTCATGATTCATCCTGGATTGTTTGATAATGGTCAGTGATTATCAGATTTCTTGATAATGCTCGGTGATGGTCAGCTGATGTTTCTGCTGGAGGCTGAGTAACTCAAATAAAACACCCAAGTAAGAAGTTAACATAAATATGTCAAGTGCTCATGGTAAAATATCTTGCTGAAACAAATGGAATTTATTCAATACTTGATTTTGGTTTGAACTTTAGTTGGAATTAGTCAAGTTGAAAATAAGCACACTTAAATTGATGAGGCCTAATTTAGTAATGGCTAATTCATGTACGGTTGATTTCATTGCTTTTGCTCTTGCCCAGTGGCTGCTTCCAGATTTTGGAATTCCCTCCACAGGCACTTTCAAGTGGCTCCCTACCTGCTTTCCACTCACAAGCAAGTAAAAGTATTCTTACTCCATCAAATTTTTACAAATTGACTATGATAGGATTTTAATGGTGTGCTGTGCTCTTTTGTAGATTTATGCATAGTCTTTTAATGAATTTTAACAGTTTTACCTTTGCCAATTATTTTATCTTTTTTTTTAAAAAAAAAACCCTCATGTTTATATTTTTACTGACTTTTTGTATAGATTTTTAAGTTGTTTTTTTTTAAAAAAAATTGTAACTCAGCTTGGCTGTCTTTACTGGGAAAAAGACAGAATAGAAATGAATAAATGAATGAATAAATGAATAAGTACTTCAATGCAGTAAAAAAATCCCAAGATCTAACATGTAAAATATGTAGAATTACACATGGCTCCCATATCAGTGGGATGATGAATTCATTCCAGGTTTTGACTAGTTGAAAAAGAGCTATCCAGGGTGTTGGACCTATTTAGGAACAGGATTCAACACATTGGAGAGTTCCTATAAAGTCTACATTAAAACTTGGAGTGGATTTGCAGATCCACTGATAAGGGAACTACCAGTCACCATGGGTTGAAAATATAACTCAACCCATGTTAGGCACTGGTAGGACCCACTGATATCAGTGGAAATGTGAAACACCCACTATAATTGTGTAGAAATGCATCCCACTTGATTGACACCAGCCAGGTCATTTCTTGAAAAGATAAATGATAGATTATCTGTCAAGTTCAGTTTAGTCCTTTTTTTACATTTTCCCAAAGTTCTGCTTGCTCCATTCTATTTTCATATCTCTGTGCATGTGGGGGTGGAGAGTGGGATTGCAATTCTTGTACATAGTTTGTTGTCATTTGCAAAATATGTACATCTTTTACACATTTTGTGTTCATATTTCAAACAATGTACAACTTTGCAAATAATCCCCTGAAAATAATCTTTTTCAGGCTCTTCTTTACTCTTTGCACACATATATGCATAACATACACATTTTTCTCATATTTTGATGTGCAAACATTGATTGCAAACCTAGGGAAAGTGGGCAACTTGATGATTATCCAAATTGTGGGTCATTTATCGGTTTAAACAAAGGTCATATGGCAAGAAAGGCAAATCCCTTCTGAACAAATCTTGCCCAGTAAACCTCATGATAGGTTTTCCTTAGAATTGCCATAAGTTGCAAATGCCTCAAAGGCACACAACAATAACAAATATGGTAAGTTCATATTAAAAACGGAACCATATGGATTTCTTTCCGATTTCTGGCATATTCTATAATCACAATAATAGATACAGGGAAATGTCTTCAATTCCTTCTCTCCAGAGTTTCTCAGATAAATGTTTATATGTCCAGCTTTAATTTCCTCTGGTTCTCAAATGATGTATTGGTCTATTTTCCTGTCAGCTTCTAATGCTACAGCAACGGAAAGAATCATATGGATCAGGAAAGGCCTTAGATGGCTGGCCAAGGCTAACAACTGGGATGAAAGGGTAAGCAGCAGGATTTGGCAGAAGAGGTTCTTCTCATAGAGCTAAATCCAGGCTAGTATTTTTTTTCTATATATACATTTATAAAACTTGATAGGATATACCAATATATTAGCGTATAAAACAAATCCACTTTTAGGAAACTTCAGATAGAAGGACTGGTTTCAGTCTTGTCTAGGTAAAGTCTAATTGGTCAGAGAGGAAAAAGATGTCACGTAGATTTGTCTAATCAGTTTCTATGGACTAATGCTTTTGCCACTGTCATGGCTGTTCCATGTGAGTACCACACCAATATTTCTTTTTTGAGGGGAAAAAAACCACATAGTAATTTTGCACATTTTTTATAATGAGTGCATTAATGGAGGCCTGCCCTTTATTGATAAAAACATAATTCTTTCTGCTTTAGTGTTTGGACATATTTCATTTAATACGATGTTTATTGGTTTTAAAATGGGCAAGAAGTGGGGAAAAATATAAAGAGGGTCATCTGAATCATCTGGAGATCAAATTTAAATGTGTAGTTGGATGAACAAATGAGCATGAAAGAAGATTAAATAGCTTGTGACAACATCATTGTTCCTAACACTTTCAACTCAGTTTTTCCATTAATGGTTTGCACATATTGTTCAAGAGTGAGCACATTGTCAAACAAATGTCTTTCTTCCAGTGAGTGTACCACGACTTCAGGAATGTGTGCTATCTGGACACAAATTACATCCAGTTCTATGTTCAATCTAGGAGGCGTGGACTTAGGTAAATCTGTAGAAACAAAGGCATCCAATGTTTGCTCTTTTTTCATTGCTTGCTTCCACATTGACCCACCTCAGCAATGCCCGTTTTGCTGGGATATCCAACCTTCCTCAGCCATTCAGTGTCTTGGGGAGAGCAGGGTGGTTGGAATATCCCCCTCTGAGAAATTTCTTCAGATCTCCCTATATCCACATGCCAAATTATTAGATGATCTACAAAGACATCTGGAGAACTGTAGCGGATCTTGATCTGCATGTAGCAATGGGAACTTGTCTGGATGATTCTTTGATCTCTGCTCTCCACCAAGCACTGAATAACCATGGAGAGGATAGCTGTTGCAGAGAACCGGTGAGCCATGAGGGTGGTGAGAGGTGAGTCATAGTGTAGTTCCAGCAGTAGATCTTTTATTCTGTCCTTGTAGATATGAGATCTTAGCCAATGACAGCAACAACAACAATGGATTGAATTTCTCAAACTTTCTTTGATAGAACATTCATTTTCAAAAGACAAACTTAAATGTATCCTAAGTGAGTTTTGGGAGGCAAGTAGGAATGTTCACTGGAATTCTGATTGCCTAGATGAGTAGGAGACAGCGTTCAAATAGAAACATATCCAGGTTTAGCTCTATTGGCCATATAGCAAAATACAACAACATTCAAAATCCACAAAATTAACAATAAAAAATGTGCAAAGTACATTGTGCAAGCTTTCGAAGCTCCAGTGGCTTCTTCATCAGGCAAAGGTGTTAAATCATACAGGACAATTAAAAGAAATGGCAATATTAGACTCGCAGGCCTACATTTTATGTTGTTTTGTTGTTGTCAACTAACATGGTCTTGACGGATATCAGCGCAGGCCAAAATCACTTCTCTCTTTGGCCATTAGGGCACAAAAGACAAAGGGTCATAAAATCCAGACAATAAATTTTTGCAGATTTTTACTTATATAGCACCTGAAAGATTTTTCCAGATTCAACAGTGCAGAGACTCCCTGAGAAATTAAATGTACTATATCTAAGAAAGGGTAGATAGCTTCACCTAGGACCGAAACAGTGTGGGTCTCAAGGGAAGTTACTTTTTTCTGTTGCTAATGGAGCTGAAATTTTATTTTCCTCTAGCCTGGCACCCTCATATTTCCTGTCTTCTTCTGCTTTGTTACACTGCTTCACTTCATCTTAGTTGCTCTTCTGGTCTTTCACACTGCCATTCAATCCAGTTGTCTAGGAAACTGTGACATCATCATCTTCCAATGAAGTTTTGAGATGTCATAACAAAATCTTTTTATTGTCACAGGCAGCAGGGTGAAGTCACTATGCAAACAAATGACGCCAAAGACTATGTGTGCACAAACAGTAAAGGAAACAGACTCTTCTCAGTGTTCTCAATAAAACATATGAAATGAAGTAAACAGTTTTGAGTCTGCGCCAGTTAGAACTTTAGCTTTTTTATTTATTACAAAGAAATGACTGCACTAGACATTAAAAAGGAATTATCAGGGGATTAATAGACTTTCTACATAACACAACAAGTCACAAAGGACTTCAGTCAACAAAATGTGATAACGTTCATACAATTGAGAAATGGAGTCACAGACAGGATTATGAGGTGTGTGGGATTTACAAGAACAGAATTCTTTTAATCCTACAAATGGCTGGCAGCAAGCTAAAGTGATAATTGAGTGTTGTGGTGAACATGTGGAACCAAATTAATCCCTGATGTGATACCTTTGAAATCAATGAAACCCCATCAGGGATGAATTATCCCCAACTATATTAGAAATTTTAGAAACCATTGAAATGAAAGATTAATGGTGTGAGAAACGGTGAAGAATAGTGTTCAAAAAGTGTCCCCTTTCAACCTTCAGCTGGTCTCTCAAGTGTTCTTACCCTCTCTTTTTTCTTTACTCTGGGCTATTTTGCAAAGAAATAGATCTTGATATTTAAGGAGCTTCATTTGTTGAAAAAGGTCAAAGCAGAAGAATTGTTGAAAGAGTAAAAAGAAGCAGATACGACCTGTTATGTTAACACAAATCGGAAGAATAATAGGAATGGACATTCATTTTTCCCATTATTACAGACAGCTGTAAGACAGCGTTACAAAGTGTCAAGTATTTATCATTATTTTTATGGTGATTTTGAGAGTTTTATTTCTTCTTCAGTTCCTAATTACTTCACCTTCTAGTCACATTTAGTGATATTGTGTAAGATTTTCATAGAGAAAGAGATACTTTCAGTGATATTACAGAATTACCCCAGCCAGGGGCTTGTTAGCCATGATAACTTTTCACACTGGAAACATAGGAAACTGCTTTGTGTCAGGTGTGGTGTTTGGTCCATCAAGCTCAATACTCAGCATGGGGAATAGCTTTATTGGCTCCAAATGGTGGCAACTGGATATAAGCACATCTGGATGCAGGGTATGACACTAATGTATTAAGAGTAATGTTGTTACCTGTAATTTGTTATGAATCGATTATCCAATCACTGTCATTATTGCTAGTCTCTTGCTGTAACGAGGAACAAATAATCCTCACTACTTGTTGACACTTACCATAGTGTATAAGATGACTGAGGATAAATTCCATTCTGTTTCATATTGTTAAGAAAGTGTTCTGCTCCACTCAGGGACTTGGTCCTGTCTGGTACTTCCTGTGCTGGGATTCATGTTCCATTATTTCAGAGCTGATGTTCTACCCACTACAAGAAGTATGGCTAAGAGCTACTCATACCTTCTATTGGAGCTAGAGTGGGTCCAAGGATCTTATGGAGTTTATGTGGGTTGCCAAAAGTGCTCAAAAAACTCTGGAAGTGCCCTGAAGTCTACTATTAGTTTTTTTTTAAATGTATTTTTTTATGTTATGCTGTCCATGGGAGCTCTGTGACATGTTTAAAAGGTGACCAGTCACTCCTGGACATGGATAATGGAGAGGATGATAGGAGACCTGGTGAAACACACGGGGGATAGATTATTGTAGCTGCCTAATAAAGCAACTGCTTCCCTTCCCAAAAGCTAGAGCTAGGATTGGCTGGAGTACAGCATTCCAGACATTGAATACCTAAGAATGGATGTCTGTATATTTTATTTTCAGTATCAACTGTAACATTTTGTAGCTGGAGGCTTTTAAGTGTGGTTTAATCAACAAAGGAATAACTGGTGTGACAGATGATGATGCTGTGATTCAGGAGCAACTGATTGTGCAGGGAGCCGAACTAGTGACTGAGCAAGTCAACCTGCAAACATACCCTGCACTGGAAGGTCAAACAGAGACTGAATTGCCCCAGCCAGCTCAGGATGGGGAGGGAACCAGCAGTGATGCAGAGGAGTTGCAGCCAGCTGTGCTCATCAGCCCTTGCAAAATGGGTTGTGGAGAGGGAGGCTGCTTGGACTAGGCTAAGGAAACAATAATGAGCAGCACCTGCTCATAGGGGCTATTTAAGTTTGCCAGCATGGCTGGTCCATGCTTGCAGTAAATTATTAGTAAGCCCACACTACCTTTGTGGTTCCTGCTCCCTGAAACCCTCCGTAAAGATCTCTGCCTCCTGAATCTTTGGACTGGACCTTGACCTGGCTCAGCTTGTGTTTTCCTGGTGTTTGGTATATTCAGACTCCCCAAGTGTTCCTGACCTCTCTCCTCCCTTGTTGGCTGCGGCCCGGCAGGGAGAAATTCCTGGGGAGGCAGTTACTACAGCGTAGGAATAATTAGTTAATGAACTTGTTAAGTTATTGATTCACTATGTTTTTCTAGTGATTTTGCCAACCTCACTCAGTTCCACAATTAATGCTGAAGTTAAAAATACTTTAGTAAATTAAGTCATTAATATCTGTTGGACTTTCTTGGGGTGGGTGTCTCTCCCTCTATAATATTCGATTAAAGAAGGCCTGCTGCCTCAGAAGCATTAGGATTCTGGGAACAAAGGAAGTATCAGAATTGGGGAAAATCTTCATATCTCTTTGTAAGGCAGGCTAAACCTACTCCTTTCTTTCCAAAAATGGTGTGGGAGGAGAGAAAGAACTTTTCAGTGATGTATTTAAGTCTTTTAATCCAAGTCTCGAGTCTCTACCTTGAAGTCTCAAGTAGAGTCTCAAGTCCTGGCGAGATACTTTCAAATCGAGTCAAGTCTCAGGTGTGGGAGCCAATTTTAACAGAAAAAAAAAAAGAGAGAGAGAGAGAGAGATGGTGGGGTCAATGGGCTTACAAGTGTCTGCAGCTTTGGAAGTGGAGAACAAGATCCTTCTTACTTTCCATTTCCAAAGCTGGGCAAAAAGAGATGGAAGTGTTGTTCAAAGCTGTAAACTTTTTGGATGAATGGGTTAGGTTACTAAACTGAAGACAGCAAGTCAGTGACTAAAAATATACAAATCACAAGCTGAGTCAAGTCAGTGTGTTATTTACTGCTGAATTGAGTCCAGTTAGAATCCGAGTCAATCTACATTGGAACTTCTGGAATCCATGTCAGAGAAGAGGAAGAATTGAAAAGAAGGAAAAAGTGAGTTTTAGAATGGGAGTAGGGAAAGAGTGATTTGTCTGTTACCCTGATTTCTGGGGTCCCATGAGGGACACCTCAATGTGCTCCAATTACTGGGGAATGGGAATTAGCAAGAGCACAAGCTAAGTATTGCAATTGGCAGGGCAACCTAGCAAGATCTTGGACCCAATGTTTACAGGGTCTGGCCGAGTCAATAATCAAACAGAAGTAAATAATAATTGTTTCCTTTATTTTGAAATATAGTCAAACGTATGTATGTAAACACTCACACAGACCTAGCGAAAGAAAGGTAGGAGTTTGATAGAGGATTTTAAGAGGGATTTCTCAGAGGAAATACTACACCTGATCCTGAAGCCCAGGTAGTCAGAAGAAAAGTCAGTTGAAGATTCTCAGCACGTGGAGCTGAGGGGAAGGCTCATCGAACGGAGTGGCAGCAAGGCGGGATGGAAGCCAGGAGCAATCCGAAGAAGCGCTCAAAATCAGGGGGTCATATAGGGGAAAATGTGCCTGTAGGCTAGTCTGTTCCTGGGGAAAACAATGGGTTTCAGGCTGGAGACAAAGCCTCCAAAAGGTCAGTATTTAGCATGATTGAATTGTGACAGAGTTGTCAATAGCGCAGACAGTATGCAAACGCAGAGTGCTTGACAGTTGGATATTCGGCTCATCAAGCTGCCTGCTCAGGGCAGGAGATCTTTTGTATGCTGCATGCATACATAATGTGATCTTAAAGTGTACTTGCCTGGAGGTCTCCTGAAGCTGCAGTCTGGCAATTACTGGCCTACCTGGATTTGTTTTTAATAGTTCAGCTATTTTTGGCCATGCCTGTGTGCGTACTTGTCCGGGGGCCTTGCAAGCACGTGGAGAGGAACAGTATGGGAAGGCCAAATTCTTGATATCAAATGATATCTAATATACCACAGGCCCGGACTAGAAACTACAGTAACATGTCCTTAGCTGTAGTCCATGACCCCAAGTAGCCAGGTCCTTTTCAGATTATTATATATTTTTTGGCCTGAAAGCTAGGTGTTATCCTGACTCCTTACCCACATGCGTGTGTACAGAATGAAAGGATTTGAGTTTTTCTGAGTGGATGGAGGTATATTATGCCTGTCAGTAACTGCTCTTCCTCTCTATATTATCATTCTCTATACATTCTTGACTAGTTTCTCCTGTGCATATTGTATAATATATAATACCATATAACATTATTTGTGGTGACTTGCAACGAACCTTCACAATTTTTTACTGTGTTGCTCACCCAGGCTTTTTGAAAATGAACTGCAAAGTTTTCCTCAGATCCTCCTCCAGTTTCTTTCTTTTTCAATTCTTCCCTCTCTCTTGCTACCTGCACCTCCCATTTGCCCACCCCCTTTCAATTATACACTTAAGATAAGATGAATGTAGAGAATAATGGGCTTGTTAGGACTCTGATCTATTAAAATGAAGATGCCATAAACTGTGCAGACTATGTGCTCTGCCACTGATCTTTGCAGCCCACACTTATGGATTGAGAATGGGGAAGCAGAAAGGATGGAGTGATCCAATTGTAGAGAAAAATGTTCTGTATGTACTTAGAGGTTCTCAAAACATTTCTGATAAAGAATTATCCATCCGTGTGCAGCTATTCACTTACTGTTGTTTCTTGCAGTATCCTCAAATGAAATGCATCACTCCTTATTATCCTCTAACAAAGAAGGCATTTCAAGACTGAGCAAAGGGACTTCTTGATATGTAAATAGAAAGAAAAAAAAATGCAGATCAGTGCTGAAATTTAATTGGCCAGGTTGTGCAATTAGATCCAATGCTTCAAGGAAAGATTACCCTGGTTTGAGTTACCAGACTGCCACAAGTCCCAGGTAACCACTGCACTATGGACTTCAGAGGGTGGGGGGAACCATGTTGGAGAAATGTGACTTTAAAGGGACAACAGAGCCTGTGTTGAGAATGAATGCCCACAATAATGAGTTCATTAACAATACCTCTACCAATTAAATGAATTCCAGTATTAATGTTGGTGATAATGAATTCCTTATTTCCAATGCTTAACATTATTCAATTTGTTTTCAAATTTAATCTTCCAAACTTTGGCAGTTACACCAAAACAGTTACCTAACTTCACCCAACTAGCATGGTCAGGTGTTTTGTTGCAGGTACCTGTCTTTTTGTTATTTTAACAGTTGCATGTCAGTGAACTGAGGAGGAAAAGAAGCAGGAGTTGTTGAGAGGCTGATGAGACAGGGCAATGAGAAGGCAGAGGCCATTTCCGCACTAGACAGTTATAGTGCTATGATTCCACTTTCAACATCCTATGGAATCCTGGGATTTGCAGTTTCAGGAGGGACCATCCGGCCCCTCCTGAAACTGCAAACCCCAGGATTCCATAGGTTGTTGAAAGTGGAATCATAGCACTATAATAGTCTAGTGTGGAAATGGCCAGAGAGAGGGTATATGGATCAAGATTTAGAGATAGGCAAGAGTGAGGGGAATCCACACAGAAGTGGCATTCCTCTCTCCCTCTCTATCAAAATTATCTATTCTGTCCAGACCATGGCTTCATGTAGTATAAAAATAAAGATGTTCTTGGATTCTGGCTTTGATATTCCAGACTGAACTACCACAAGAAATGAAGGCCTGTGGATGGAAAACTGAAATGAATACATGCATTGCAGGTAACGTTAATATACACAACCATATAGAAAAAAATTGTTGTTCATTTGGAAAACTAGAGAAAGAATACAGATTACATAGGAAAGAAAGCACTTCTGCAGTTCCTTCTTTCTGAAATTAGCACACACAATTAAAAACTGAGTTAACTTAAAGCTTTCTTATCTTTCAGAAGCCATTATAGCATAGGTCATAGACACATTATGAGTATTAACATGCTTTGTTGTTGTGTTGTTATCCCCCTTCAAGTCAACTCTGACTTATGTAACCCTATTGTAGGATTTTCTTGGCAAGAGTTATTTAGAGGGAGTTTCCCATTGCAACCTCCTTAGGCTAAGATTGTGTGAGTTGTCTAGGATCACTCAGTGGATTTTCATTGCTAAATAAGGATTCAGATTCTCCCAAACCACTAGGCCACACTGGCTTTCTACTAACATGCTATAATGGTTTAAACTGTACCATAGATGAAATGTGCACATGTTCTGATTAAGTTGAAGGTAGGGACTAAAATAGCTTTTTTTTCCATGTTGGTGTCTCCTCATTCCTTGGGGCTAGTGATCCTTTCATAAGAAGTATTATTTTTTAAAGGTATTTGACATTTGATCATTGCTTCTTAAAGACAAGGGAAGGGAATTTGTGCCCTTCTATATATTGCTGGGCTTCAGAAACTTCACTAGTATGGCCAATGAGGGCCACTGGTTCCTATCCCTGTATAGACTTATCAGGGTAACGTGGAAAACAGCTGCAGATAACTGGATTCCCAAAAGGCTCAGGTAACATGAATTGATTCTGAGGCTCAAATAATTACAAAGCATTTTTCCCTTACCCAAAAAGAATGTATGCTTGATTTTGGCAAAAGATCTATTAGATACAATTTTTCATGGAACAAAATATTCTGAAGATGACATTATCCATTAAGTGAAATGTCTGCACATCATCCTTCCAGTCCAAGAATAGCATGTAAGAGGCACATTATGTCTCTGCTGCAAAATGTGTGTGGATGTTGGTCCTTATGTATTTTCCCATGGGAAAATGTGTGTGTTATCTCTATGTACATTACCCATAAAGAATGTGTAGGATGCCCAGAGAGACATACAAATCAGTTAAGAATCTCTGGTACTTTCACACAATGTGAGACAATGAGACAATGTTACCCTTTAGGTCCCAGGTGAAATCTGCTCTTTAACCAGGGTTTGGATGCCATTAGATATTTCTATTTTACTGTATCTTTCTCTTGTGTACTGCCTTGGTAATTTTTTTTTTAAAAAAAATAAACAAAATGAACAAATCCCCTCCTATCCCCAGTGAAAATGTTCTTTTTCTCTTCTTTACTTTAATTTTATATTTTGATTTTCTCTGAAAGTCACATTGAAGAATGTGATGTCTTATTCTGCCACTGTCACCAAATGTGGAAAAAAGGCTGAGTAGTTCATCTCTTGGGCCCTTTTTGCACGGGCTTTCTGTCGCAAGACAGCCCCGTGAGCCTCGCAGGAGTGGGAGCATTGCTCTGCACGACGCACTCCCACTTCCACCGCGCTCACGGGGCTGCAGCGGCGCGATCACGGGTTTTTTGATTTTCACCTCAAAGCAAAAATCACCCACGCACGCGCAACGCTCCCGGTGCCCAGGCGCACTTACCTCCTGTGCGAAGCGTCGGGGAGGCGGTCGGGTCCCGCTTCCTTCCCTCCGCCCCTGAGGAAGGAAGGGGCGGGGCACTAGCGCGACGGACGCGACAGCCTCCTGCTTCGCGCGAGCGGGGGGGCAGACGCGACAGCCTCCTGCTTTGCACGAGTGGGGGGGCAGACGCGACAGCCTCCTGCTTCGCGCGAGCGGGGGGGGACGGACGCAACAGCCTCCTGCTGCGCCCGGGGGGGCGACTCACGCCAGCCTCCTGCTTCGCCCGGGGGGGAGGGCGGCTCGCGCAAGAAGGCTCGTCCGGGAGGCTGCCGCTTCCCCCTTGTTCCTTCACCTGCAGAAGGAACGAGGGGGAAACGGCAGCCTCCCGGACAAGCCTTCTTGTGCGAGCCGCCCTCCCGCTCGCGTGAGAAGCCTCGATGCGAAAAGGGCCTTGGTCTTGCTCATCCACTGGAAGAACAATCTCGCCTCTGGACTCCCTGTCGCCATGTACATAATGTGCTGTGGTATTTCTCTGGCTATATGCATGTTGGCTTCCTTACTGCAACTCATCCCTTTCAGGACCAAGTGAATATGCTATGAATAATCCCTGAGTATTTGAAACAGTGGTAAGAGCAAGACAAATCTATTTATCCTTGAGCTTGGGAAAACCCATCTTTTTTGGATGATAGCTCCCAGAGGTCCCAAGCCAGCATAGCCACTGAGTATTTTGGGAACTGACCAAAAATTGACTTTTTCAGACTCTGATCTGTCTCCTTTTACATATCACTGAGATTCTGTTTTATTTTCTCTGATTCTTTAAAACTTTCTGATTAGAAGGGCTGATGTACAAAGAACCCAGAAAGTGGATGTGGTGAGGTGGGGCAAACAACCCAATATTTCTGTGCTAAGCTGATTTTTTTGGGGTTTTTTTGGGGGGGAGAACCCTATTTCTGATGGTTTTTGTTCAGTCAGGAGATGGCAGCTCTTCCTTGCAGGCATCTGATGTTGTGAAGTTGTGGATCACTTCCAGAAGCCTGTTGGATTTGTTAACTCTGTTTCTTGTTTACAATGAACTCTGTATACATTGACATTTTCTAAAATCCAACATGCTTGATCTCATACAGTCATAGAACAGGAAACTCAAGACAATTCTTCCCCCTACAAAATCCTTAAACCCACCAAAAGCATGTATTGTACTTTCCCTGCCCTCTTCAATTGTATCCTTTGGGGGAAAGAAATGCTCTAAAAATCTCCCCCCCACATTCCCCATTGCCTTCATAACTGTACTTTTTATAATGATGATGGACTTTCCTTAGTTTCCAGAAGCAATCTTGACTGAAATACTGTGCAGTCATTTTTTGCCCTTACACTTTTATGTTCTGTAACAAAAGGAACAGGGCGATCTAATGTGCTTTGAAGGTGAATGGTAAATTATATGGATTAGCTTTCTTTAGAAAGATGCCTTCTGAAATCCTGTTTAAAGAATGTTTAAAAAAATTAAAGACCAGCAATCAAGATTTCTTTAAAAAAGCAAAATTATAATATGACTTTGAAACAAGATGTTCCATCATGAGTAGGACCAGGAATATACTTTTGAAGGTGAACACTGCACTACAGGTGTTAGATATCCATAAGAAGCAGTGTTTAGAATGCTATTGAAACCAATAATCAAGAACTTTAAAAATAATAATAATAATAATAATAATAATAATAATAATAATAATAATAATAATACTTGGATACAGTAACCTTTGAAGCTCTCATGTGCTAGCTCTACTCAAATGAACTCAGTGTTCAGTTCCATGGGCACTATGAAGGAGAATACTGCAGTATTACTGCTTAACTCCCATTGATTTTAACATGTGGGAAGAATTGTGTCCTTGATCTGAAGAATAACAAATTAGTGGTGCCCACTGGGGCAGAACTCAGGTATAGATATTTAGGACTCACCCAGTAGGGATGGGCAAAGCTTGGCCCAAGGGGCACATGCAGTTCACAGAGTCCTACTGTAGCCCTACCCCTGCCATGACTTCTATCCATCACCAAAATAGTAGTGGTAGTAGTAATAGTACTACTAGTAACCACTGCTATTATTATTTAATTGAAAACCCTCCATATCCTCAATTACGCAGTTCAGTTTGTTCAGGTTCCTCCCAGACTGTTTCAACCCTGGAAGGGGGTTTGAAAACCCCAGCTGATCTTGATCACGAAGCATATCATGAAGTTGCACAGACCTATAATAGCTCTCTCCTCTTCACTTCCTTGGGAATCACCTTCCACATGCACCCTCCCAACTTTGGTTGAGAAAAGGGATATTGGAGAAGCATCTGGTGTTACCCTGATTTCTGGGGTCCCTTGGGGGCATCTCAATGTGCTCCACGTGATAGGGAATGGAAACTAGCCAGAGCACGAGCAATAGCAATGTGAGAGGCAAGGTAACCTTGCGAGGTCTTTTTATCCAGTTTTTATGGGGTCGGGCCAAGCAAAAAAAACAAACAAAGAAGCCCAATAAAATGATTTTATTGAATGAAAGTCTCACGCACCAACACAATCACTTACACACTCACTCAAGACATATTAAGAAGTAAAAGAGAGGGAACTGGATATGGAAATATTGAAGGAATTGTAGCTGGGGTAATACTGTACCTTTTCCTGAAGTCCTTGGCCTGGGAAAAACAGCGGAGAAGAGGAGCTCAGCACAGAGAGGGCTGAGGAGATTACTCAACAGACGGAGAAACAGTCTGCTGGGATGACTGGGAGTGATCCAAAGAACGGCACAAAAACTGGGGCTATTTGTAGGGGGAAAAGTACCTGGAAGGCTAATCCTTTCCCGGGGAGAACAGTGGGTGTTGCAACAAGAAAGAAGCTCCACAATGGCAACTTCCTTTACATGATGAGATCACAAGGTGTTGCCAAAGTCTCAGGATCTTCGGCTGCATTGGGTTGTGTTGTGACTTTCTGTAAATGGTCCTTGCCTGATAGAATTTTGCTCAATTTAGGGAAAAGTTGCTAAACCCCTCAAGTTGGCTCCTCAGTGGCTGAGGACCCTTTGTTTACTGTGGGTTTTCACAGCTTGAGGCCTCCTGGGGTTACGTGATTGGGGATTTTGCTGGCCTGACCTGGTTTTCAATTGTTTGACTGTTGCTGCCTACATGCCCATCTGGGTGACTTCTCAGGCACATTGAATCATATTTTAATATCAAAATTGTAGACCCTGGGACAGGGTTTACCATTGCGATAACACTGGCTTTGTGTCTATAACCAAACCTGCAAAACAATGCTATCTTCTGGGATTCCTGGAAGGCCAGGAAGATATCTTTGTCATTCTGTATGTGGTTATAGGCATGTGGCTGGAGACTTCTATGTTGTTTCCTGGTCTCCGTCAGTTACTGAATGTTGGTGGAGGGGGTCATCCATAGGAGGAAGGTGAGTCTATGTGTGAGGGAGGTAGTGATTTCCTCCCTTTGCAACAAATACAAAGATTCAATGGCAGTTTTGTATGAGTTGCTAACAGGATTCCAGCCCACAATTCATCTAGCTAGGAGACTCAGTGTTAGCGGCATTCTTACAGTATCTTATTTTTTGTTATCTACCATTGTAAAGCCAATCAAGTTACTGTAATTCAGAGGGACAGTAAAATAAAGTGCATAAATCAGCCAATTTCTATGTTGTCCATTAGAACTCTGGTTGTTCTTAATTCTTCTTTGAGCAATTTCAGTTTTCTGACCAAAATTAATTATTTCAGTGGGCAATTATAGTTATACTTATGATCTTATATACTTATACTTATAAATCAAGAAAATAAAAATCCCTCTGACCTAGCAAAGTTGGACTCACTATAGCCCAAATTAGCTCATTTAATACCATCATATTCAAATAAATGGGCTTTACAAGTGCTTACTTTCAAATTAATTGTGTCCTTTATGCCATAATTTTCTCCTTAAGGCAATTGTTTTATTTTCCTCCTTAGGTGAGCTGCTTCCATGCAGTTTGCCTACTTTCCACTGATTCTTTTTTTCCTTCTTGGTTTATGCATGTACATCATCTTTGCCAATCAAAAACATAAAAATGGGATCATGTCACCATGCTATTAACCAAACAAATATGTTTGGTGACAGCAAATTCAAAATGTGAGCACAAGAGAAAAATTTAATGAAAGAGGCAAACATTTTCATAGGTAATACTGAGCAGTTGTTTAGAAAAGGAATATTGAGAAGTGTTCACACATGTGAGCTGTTTCACCTCAGCCTTAGTTGTTCCTAATATGTTATCTCTGTGGATTTGTTCTATCAAACCAACAAGCATGTTTAAGTAATGTCAAGTACTTAATGTAATATCAAGTAATGCTTCTCATTCTGTAGTATGGTATATCTTAAAGTAATATACTTTTCGAAATTAAACACACACAGAAGTCTTTGATTGTATATCCTCTAACTGCCTTTTGTTTGTTGCCTGTACTGAGCTCAGCATTTAAGTTGATTTGTAATGATATTTTCTGTGCTCACACAATGCACATCCTTTTCATTATGCCCTGCTGGGGAGAAATGTTTCACAATAGAACTGTCCTTGATCTCGCTTTGGAATGATAAATCTATATT
Organism: Ctenosaura bakeri; assembly: GCA_948474755.1. NCBI lineage: Eukaryota > Metazoa > Chordata > Lepidosauria > Squamata > Iguanidae > Ctenosaura > Ctenosaura bakeri. The sequence goes on from CAOLHI010005188.1 coordinate 60,015, forward strand.
CATTCTATTGTTCTGGGCTCATTGTGAATAGTAACACAATTTCATTTAGTCCATCTGGCCCAAGTTCCTTATAGACTCACTTCCTTACAGACAACTATTTTTATTAACAATTCTGGTATTGTGCACAGGTTCCAACACCCATGTTTTAGCAACATAAATGTATTCTAGCTGTTTTCATTCATAGGATCTGCTTTCTAACTCTATTATCCTTCATCAGACACAAGAGGGCAGGACAGTTAAGATAACTGTAACTCTTTCATTCTGGATTTAGGCCAAGATCCAGTCCAAAATTAACTATATCTAAGATTTGCTGATTTCAATGGGAGAGGCTATGTGTGTCCTTAAATCTCTTACACTTCAATCAGTGCTATATTAACGTATGAACTTAATCTGGATGATGGTGTTGCACTTCACAAAACAAAAAAAGTGTTTTAAAATTTGTGATAATTAGAGAAAATTACTGTCTAGCTGGAGTACTGGATAGGAAGGACCTGTTTGGAATTATATCAAACTATCATGGCTGCTATAGTGTAAATAGGCCCAGGACCAAAATTCAAAGCAGCACTTTTTGAAAAGGGTTACATTCATATTAGAATTCTTCCAACCAGAATCAAGGAGAGTTCAGTACACTGACAAAGGTCTCTCCTTGCCTCAATTCCATCTGGAGTTCTAGAGGACCCACCCTATCCCCCCTCCCTTTCACCAAGTCAATAACACCTACGACAGGGAAAGACAGACACTAAGGGGGTGATGAGGATGCTGATAGGTACTGTCTCTTCCCCTTGGAGACTTGGGAACATGGGGTCACAGTTCAGGATTCTCAGTAGGAGAAGACATGCTTCATATCAATTTCTGCTGAAGAGGTGGCTCTATAAGGTTTCAGTGGCAAATGATAATGCCTATCAGTTCCCACCAGGAATCCCAAGACATAGAATCACAGAGTGGTAAGGGGCTTCAAGGACCTAACCCCTTGCCAGGGCAGGAATCAACCTAAAGATAAGGTTGTCTTTCCACAGTGTTCTGACATGACAGTCAGTCACGATGGATCAGCTTTCTGCCATGATTATTCTTCACATTGATGAGTTCCATGCCTCCAGGAGTTTCAGTGTTCAAACAAAGTTTTATAGCTATTATCTTAGGATAAATGGTTGTCCTGCTACATAACTCTGATCTTTTGATTGTGTGTTTTGTAATACTAGTGTTGTCAAATGGGAACAACTAGCATACTGCAAGAAATAACTCCACTGAAGATTCCTGTGAACCTCCCAAAGAGGGATCACAAAGCAGGCTATCTGATATGTTTGTATGATTCACATTATTGTGGTCTTCATCTCCACACTACCACATCCAAACTGTGCCTATTTGAATCATTGAACTGTCTTCCCCTATTACAAAGACACAATGGAATTACCTGCCTGAAAAAGAGGTTCACCTAAATGATACTCAAAAACAATAGATGGAGACTTCCAAGGACAGACTGATGGCTATATTTCCTAAAGCTTCAATAAGATAGGCTTAGCTTAAGTCAATATATTTCCCAAACATCACAAAGACTAGATTCAAAATAATCTGAATTAATTTGGATTCTGTTGACTCATTAATTCAGAAGAGATTGGTTTCAAGTTCCATGAACTTCCCACCAACTCCCAAATCTCATCTCCACTTTTATTCTGTCCATTTTCCTGAGTACTCTTGCTGTCCTGCAGCAAGAAGAAGGAAAGTTTCTCTTCTAACTTTTTTAGTGCCTTCTATGCTGGTATGCATATTGCCAGGCCAATTAGACCAAAGATGTGCAATTTTTTTAAATGGCCATGGTAAGCACAAAAGCTGATAGAAAATCTATTTTTTCTAAATATACTCCTCCTTGGTCGTTGCTGAATATCAGCATGGGAAAAAAAGGTTGAGAGATCTTCCTCCTTCTGAACAGCACATATGCTGTAAGGGAGGAGAAAGGAATTCTGAGTGGGGATAGGGTAAACAGGTGGGTAGGTGGGTAGCTGGCTGAAGAAAGAGTTGAATTCATACCTAAATTGTATTAAAACATGACCCAGATAATAGGTTGGAGATCAAAATATTATTTGAGGCTACCATTACAATCCAGAGACAGGAATTATATATAAATAGTTATCTCAGTGACATCTCTGCATTTACATATTAGCAATATTCATTCTAGACAGTGTGCCACATAAGTATCAAAAGTTTAGGAAGAAATGCTTTAGAGGTCGAGTGTGCTGTTATTAACCAAGGCTGATATTTGTAATATATTTGATATCCTTCAAAAATTAGAACTATTATTTGAAGCAATTATGACTTCCCTGGATTGACAGCATCGATACCAGTTCAAGGTGATGAAGAATGTTTTTGGTTTTATTACAGGTTAAAAAAAGCATCCCCCACCCCCTGCTTCAGTCTTGAGTAGCTCCATAAAACTATAGGGTCAGAAGGTTTGAAATGCTCAGTAATTTCATTCTGTTTCATTGTGCCATGGCTGCTATCAGCCATCTCAGCAAGAAGCCTATTATGAGAAGCGAATGCAGGATTCTTTGTGTAGATTAATGGGAGAGAGACCCAAAATAAATTCTAAAAAGCCAAATAAGCTAGAGCCAGACATAAAGAATGAAGACTGATGTTTATAGGTCTGTGACACTCATTGCTGTTTTTTTTAAAAAAAATACAAATGACTTTCTTTGGTATTTTACTTTATTCATAAAGTCCCCACTGATCTAATAAATTATTGTTATGTTTAACATGTATTTAATTAACTCTTCTAAAAGGCGACAAGTCACATTTTGTTAAAACTTCTTTCATATTCTTTCACACAATTATCTAAAAATTATCAATCATTTTTATTAGTTAATACTTGGAATTGCATGCATATCCAATATAATTATTAACGCCAATCCATTTACCGGTTCATTTAACTCTGGCTATGCACAATTATGTGTGACATTTTTAAAAAAAAGAAGCTCAATTTTCATAATGATACCATCATTATTTGTCTCAAGATCAACAAAAGATTTATTCTTTTTAATTCTATTGCTTATCTTTCCAATGTCTAGCTTGTAAGGATAAGAGAAGTCAGATGGTAATATGAAATACAGCTTTAGCAGGATGCATAATTGCCACTTGTAAATTGCTTTTGGTTTTGGATGTTCCCTGTATCACAAAAGGGTGACAAAAGAAAACCATTCAAGGCAAAATAAATAAATAAATAAGTAAGTAAAGGTAGCAATCTTGATCTCTTGAGGTTTTGAGTAACAAGACTGAATTTAGAGTGTATTGCTTGATCCAGGATCAAAATTTTCAAAACAACAATAAAGACCAGGATTGAGGCACGCCTAAAGGCTAACTTGTTCCCAGTGGGATTTCTTCACATTTCCCCCTCCTTTGAAAAGCAGACCTATGTTACCATATCACAAGCTGCTTTTGAAACTCCCCCTCACTTTCAGGTGCTGTTTGTAATGTGTTGTGAGGGAGAAGGACTGCTGTTCAAGAAGCACAAGACAAAAGCTTGCTTTAGTCCCTGAAACTAGACTTCCATCATAAACACCCACCTGTGAGCTGCTTCCCTATGGTGCGATCTCATGAGGCTGAGGTATATTATCTAAGTAATGCAACCACATGGTGGGCTTGATCAGACAGATTGTTCTTGCCCAATTGCCATCCTGCCAGGAATGTTGCCACTGTTATTACAAGATATGATAAATCCGATAGTTACCTGGATGTTCTTAAAATACATTTTCTTTAAAAATTACACTATAATCTTATACGTACTTACCTAGGAGTAAGAGCCATTAAATTCAGTGTGACTGTAGGCATGCATAGAATTACACTGTTGGGTGTGTTTTATCATTTTAAAATTTTTACTCTGTAAACTTAGAAATGGGGTCACTAAATGAGATTATTATCTTGAAAGCATTTCTTAAAACTTGCTGCAAAGATTGTTGCTTACTTGAATCTTGTGGCTATATTCAACAGCACTGAAATCTGAAACAGTGGCCTTGCTTTTCTGACATTACTTAAATGTTGAATTCACAGGCTGTCTTTTAAGTTTTACAAAGGACTGAGCAGAATTCAAGATTACTAGAAGCCTGCAATTTTCTCTAGTTGTTTTGGAAATTTGGGGACAATCTATACTTGTTCTCCTTCATCTCCTTGGTGGATTTCACAGATACAAAAAATCTGCAGAAAAGGACACTGATTGTATTCATTTTTTTTAAAATCAAAGATACATGTATAAATACATATGAAACCTACATTTGTGTGTTTTTCAGATTTGTCCCTCCGAAATACATATGGTCATGACTCTTTCCCTTGTCTATTAACCAACTGTGAGTGTGGGTGTGCCTAGGACAAGTTTTTTTGGGGGGAACGCTGCAGCATTTCATATCTATAATTTGTGTTCATGTGTGTGTAATCTGAGTATAAATAAGTGTTAAAAATGAATCATGGACTCCAAACTGGTCTTCTCATCCTGGCACTGCTTCACTTAAATGTCAGCACTTCTTTCTGCACCTGTATGGCTGCACAAAATAGCTGTACTTTACTGACAGAAAAGTTGTTTTTTGGATCCTCCATAAAAATCATAAGATCACAAACAATAGCCTTTTTTATAAACTGGGTACAGATATTTTTGCAGCAGTCTTGCTTGTGTAAATATCTACAGATGTACAAACTACTCAAGGGAGTGTAGGGACCTCAGAAATATGTTGTCACTGCAAATATTTTTATGCTGTTTTCCAAGAGGTAGACGTTTCTTAACTGTGGAGAAGTGGAAGCCTACTGTGCTCCATTCAACAGAACATGCATGAAAATAGTTATTTAAGTAGTACAATAATACAGGTTAACAGGCAGGTAACTAGTTCAAACAAATTCTTCACACGTGTTGAATTTTAGCAGTTCATAAGTGAGACCGCAGCTGCTGTATTAATTTGCTTGTCTTTTTCAGTCCCCTTGCCCTATTTTTCTAAGTATGTTATGTTCCATTGTATGTGTAGATCCAATTTACTTTTAAAAAATTACTCCCATATATCATTGTTGCCTCTCACCTCAAAAAGCAACATACACTAAGTTGGGCCATATACACTACAAGCAGCAAAAAAGGAAGAGGGGAATAAGTCATTTGTGTCTAGGCACCAAGGCTACTTCAGATGGCAACTACAGTTTTGAATTCAAATGGCAGAGATGTAGTGTCTTTTAAAATAGAATTTCACAATAGTCTGAGGCCTTTTCCATACCGGGCGAGGGAATCACCTCCCGCCACTACTCACCAGATCTTTCGGTTTCCCGGTTCGGTCCACGGCACTCCGGAGCAGTGCGTGCTCATCAATACGCACTGCTCTGGCATCCCAAATAGCTGCTTCCAGTTGGTCGAGGGTCTCGACCAACCGCTGAAGCTCGCTAGCCTAAAGCCCACCCCTGGGCAGATCGCAGGTTCACATTGGTGCGAGCCTGTGAGTCTGCATAAGGGAGCAGGCTCGCAGTGGTGCACTCCATGCTTTTGAAAGACTGGAAAAACCAGGTCTTTCAAAAGCATGCTGGAGGACCACTTAGGGTCATTCCGGTCCGGACTGAGATGCAGATCTATGTTAAATAGATCTGACCCAGTCCGGTCCGAGGTGCAGACCTCCTCCTTGGAGGACGGACTGCACTGTTTCAAAAACCCCATGTGGAAAAGGCCTGAGTGGTCTTGAGGGTCACAGTCCAATGCTCAAACCACCACACCATGCTGGATCTTGTGTATACAGAGGCATACACTGATTTCTATATAATACTGATGAAGAGTCTTGGTCATTATCTTTACAGTAAACAGAAGTATTTAGGTTAAGTACACATGCTCTGTGGAACCCAAGTGATCTCAATAGTAATCTCAATTCAATTCACTTCAGTTTAAGTGATCTCAATTCACAATCAGCAGAGTATGCATGGGCACAGAGATCACATGTATTGACTCCTTCAGTTAATCAATAAACAAATACATATTATTTGGACTGATTCCAGAAAGAACAAATAATTTTCACAAGGTTGGGAAAGATGACACCAGTTTGTTTTGTTAGTGTTATAGAAAAGGCCTTCATTTATTTTCCAGTAAGATTCTCCATTAGAACAGCTGTATCTCATAATATGACAAACCATGTCTTCATGCAGCTATCTGAGAACTCTACCAATATTTAGCATACATCATCCCAGCCTACATTCCAGTTGTTGCATATATGAAGCATATTTAGCATATATGCCTATATACAACAGCTCCTTTCTTTGGGCTTACTTTATATTGCTAAGAGTTTTAGGATCTAAGCTGAATCTTTCTTCCAGAATGACCAGAATCACTTTCAATATTTGTTTCCAATTATTCCTTTCATAACCACAAGTTCACCACCATCAATGGACAATGTTATCTGATGCCCGTTTTGTGAGGTTCCAGATGTAATAAGTAGTTTCACAGAATTGGTTTTGCACATACTGTTGGCTCTGTGCAAATACTATGACCCTTTCTGCACAAGGCTGGTGAATCGGTTCGTACCATTTCTTACTGGATTTTCTGGGCTCGAAACAAGCCAGACTTTCCCTCATTTCCTTCCGCACAGTTACTGTGTATGTTCCATTCTGATTTGGAGGAGTGCAAGTTCATGAATCCATACTGCCTCTGCCGTGGCTCCTGCTACTCCCCTCATCCCGCGCCATCTACTGTGATTGGCCCTTTTTTTTGGCATGGTTTAGTATGTCATTGCATACGTGCGTACATGCAAAAGTTCATACTACCCCCTGGCCACTCCCATGAGCCCTCCCCTGACCACCAATTTGCATTGGTGTGAATGTACCTGTCTGCACCACTGTGAAAGTATGAATTGGATTGATCTGGAAAATTGGAAAACTGATTTCTTCCGGTTTTCAAATAGTGCACTTTACCACCACATGGGGGTGAATTTAGACAGAATTACATGTGGAACAAAGGTAAATAAACCGGACCTAGTCTGCTCCAACATGCAGAAGACCTCCAGGGCAAGACGTATTGGCCCGCCTTAATAACCGCTTGTGGAAAGGGCCTATGTTCAGCACATGGCTACCTTGCAATCTTGGCAGCAGAGTGGAGGGGATGGAGTATGTTTCTGCTCTCCTGTCATACTTAGGGTCCACACACTATGAATTTGTCCCAAACTGTCTCCATATTTGGGATATGTCAATAAAGGGACCTCTTAAGAATATATACTTGCTTTTACAATTCCCATGTATCAATGTGGTTGCATATCAGTGGCTGAACAACTGTCAGTGATTATTCTTAAAATGTTTCTCCTTAACATGATTTGTGCAATCACATTGAAAATAATTTACTACATAAAAGTCAAAGTTTATGAATGAGTTCATCTGTGTGTCTGTATCAAGCAGGTGAAGACCTCATATGATTGACTGTGTGAGGTGAGAAGACTTCATATGATGATTGGTTGACCGTGAAGATTCCATGGAACCCCTGAGGTTGGAAGTTCAGGGAGGGGCCTTTAGAATTCTCAGTTGGAGAACTCTTGGCTCTAGCTGGTTGCTATGGTGACAAGGCCTACCATCAATAAGGATGCCAGAAAATGTTTGGGAGGCATATGTAAGATAAATTAAAGTGACATATCCAACATAGTTACAAACAGACAAACTCACTCACAAACTTTGACTTTTATATAGTAGGTTGTATGGGTTCCATATATGAGGAATCTTGAAATTCAAAACAAAAAATGCATAAAACATAAAGCCATTGCACAAATTAAACAGAAAGAAAAAAAAAGTCAAAAGCCAGTACATCAATGTTGCCAGACATCACAGAACAACATGACACCCAAAATCAAAAGTAGATGGAAAGAGCATCACGTGCAACAGAGACCACGAAGCAGCATGACAGCAACTATAAAAAGGCAGAGAAGGAGCTAGAATGAAGACTGGATTGGGAAATATGAGGATGAATTACATGTACTGGAATAGGCTGGTTGCTATGGAGATGAGGCCTAGCAGCAGGGAAATATGGCGAAAAGTTATAGGTACTAGAGAAGACAGTTTGGTGAGTTCTTAAGAGGAAAATAAAATGCTGGGTAAATACACTAGTAAGAGAGAAAACCCTGAAAAGTTGGAGATTTCTTTGAAGTGTCCGCTAGCAATGAGAAGTGGGAGGAATCAATTTTCCCCCCTTCTTCTGAAGGAGATTTTATCAGGTTTCACAATTCTTCAAATGATTTTTAATGCACAGGTTATTTTTCAAAAGTGTCTTGCTGAAAAAAGAAAGCCAGAATTCTTTTGGTGAGGTACATGTGAATGTCATTTTGTAATCAGAGTGGAAAGAACAGTTAGCATTAGCTCTTTGTGCAATGATCTTCTACCTCATAAGCCTGCTGCACAGGGCAGGAATCACTCCCCCAACCATTCAGTGGCTGCAGAAGGGTGCATGGCATTTACAAAGCATATCGTGAGGTGAACCATCTCTCTTCTTCTTGACTCAGCAGCATATTCACTACAGATCTGAGACAGATAGCTACTGTTTGCTCATGGCTGCAGAACAGCAGCCAGATGGTTCCTGGATGCTGATATCCTCTTTCAGTCATTAAATACCCGAGGGACCATGTTCCTTCCTTTTCAAGCAGTCTTGCATTCTGAGAAATATGATCCAAATGGTCCAAAGAACTGCACTAAGATTTCTAACAGGTGCTGATTACAGGCAGCATACAGCTACCATAATATACCAGCTCCACTGACCACTAGTTTTGTTTCCAGGCACAATTGAAGGCACTGGTAATGACCTTAAAAAAAAAAGTATGACTCAGAGTCATGCTATTGGAAGGACCATAACTTCCCAGATGAGCCTGTCCAAGCTCCAAGATCTTCAGGGAAGAACTGTTACCCTGATTTCTGGGTGTCCTGGGAGGGACACCTAAATAACTAAACAACACCACAACTTTGGGGAAAATTAGCTGGAGCACTCACTAAAGCTAGCAAGAGGCAGGGTAACTTAGCAGGATCTTGCAACCCAGTGTCTACGGGGTCAGGTCAGTCAAGCAGTCAGACGGATTAAAGTAGCAAAGATGATGTTCTATTAAATACAGACAAATCTTAAGGACACCACAGTCACACAGCTAGCTAAAGAATCGGAAATAGGGATTTTTAGAGGGAAATGGATGATACGACACCTGTCTCGTAGTCCCGGACCTTGAGAGCGGAGTTGGGGTGCAATGAAGAAACTCGGCGCGGCACAGCAGTCTGAGTGATCTGGGATTGAGCAGTCTCAGTTATCGTAACTGAGGGGAAGGCTCAGGCAAAGCGGCAGAAAGGCGGGATGGAAGTCCGGAGTGATCTGAGGAAGGTCTCAGAATCAGAGGTTTTTATAGGGTGAATTGTGACTGCAGGCCACACCTTACTCGGTAAGAACAATACGTTTTAGGAGCGGGACAAAGCCTTGGAAAGGTCATGGTTTAGCATGATTGACTTAGAGCCGAATTAACAATAGTGTAGCCAGTATGCAAATGCGGAGTGCTTAGTACAGCTTTGTCAGGTTACCTGCTCGGGGCAGGAAGCCTTTGTTAGTATCGTGCATATGCAATGAGGTGTTTGCCAGAGAGGTCCCTGAAGCGATGAATTGGCTTTGTCTGGCCTGCCTGGGTAGAGAATGGAATGTCCAGCAATTATCAGCCATGCCTGTTTACGTGCTTGTCCGGAGGCCTCACAAACACGTGGAGCGGGGTGGCAGAGGAAAGCCGAATTGTTTGATATCAAAGTGATATCGAATGCTATCTCCGGGTAGGCCTGGGCCACAGTAACAGAACTTTTCTCTCTATTCTATTGCTTTCACAGGGACATTTGGTGGGAATACAGGAAAAGGCTTTCCCCGTGGCTGCTCCAACACATTGGAAATCCCTCCCTAGTGAAATTAGGATGGCTCCTTTCCTGCTATCTTTGTGGGTTAAGACTACTATTTCAGCAAGCCTTTGTTAATCATTGTCAACTGGAGAAGGATTTTTATGGTGCTGCAACATTTTAGATGGCTATAATTGTGCTCTTAGTTTAATACTGATTTATCTCAACTTTTGTATGCTTTTAATTGTATGTGTTCTTATTGCAATTTGCTGCCTTTTGTAAACTTCCTTGAGTTCCAGATGGGGAGAAAGGTGGGATATAAATTAAGTAATGATGATGGTGAGAAACATGGCAGCTGGGTGGAACTGCATAGCTGGAGCATTAGTCTCTGCTCTCTACAACACAGTATTGTGACCATTCTGTTTTGTGCAAAATACTACATTTTTGATGCGAATGCAAATAAACAAATTTTCAAAGATGTAATCTTCACAAAAATTCCTCAGACACACACATATGCACCACAGAAACATATACACAATCACTGATAGAGGTACAAACACTCTGGTAACATACTGAGGCATGTTCAGATGTTTTTTATCCTCAAGGACAACATCTGCAAATAGGCTTTATAATCCTAGTGTCTACCACATGCTGAAGCAGTACTACTGTACCGTTTGTACTTTAGCACTTAAATTGAAAACAGCCTCTTTGGCAATTCCAGCAGTTGTACTGGAAAGGTCAATGCCCATCCATCAACTATAGAGCCTAGAAAGTTATTTTTAATTGAATTCAAAGTCCATGACAATCTCAATAGTTCTTAGCCATCAGGGTTAGGTTGAGCCATCATATTCACAAAAAATTATCTTTAAACACAGTTGTGGAGGGGAAGACAGCTTGCAAACATTTCTTCTTTGGACTAAAATTCCCAGAAGTTCCCAGTCATCATGTCCAGTGGGAGTTATTCTGACAGATTTTTTTTCAAAAAACAAAAACAAAACAAAAACCTCTTTTCCAGACTCTAGAGGGGATAAACAATGGAGAGGACTCTTGCCTTCATGTCTAGCATGTGATTCCTTATGAAAAAGGTGACACTGTTGGGGCCATATAGCACTTTATTCATCCACACTGTTATGAAAACTGAAGCACATGGCAAGATTAAGCTACCCTATGATGAAGCTGTGGCAGCTATGTGGGCCATGTACAAGCTATCCTGACTGGGCAGGAAGGGGAAGTCTGCTAAGAGGGAAGGGAAAATGTCTTGCATATCTTCTGAATTACCACCTGCAGCAGATAAAGCAAACCAGTCATGGCCACAATCATATGTCCAGTACCTTAAAGGTCCAGGATGGAAGATGTCCAAGAGGCTTGGTGAGGGAAAAACTACTTGGACACTGCCAGGCAAAGATACCCGACAATAAGTACAAAAATAATTAGCTCTAATTATAGTTGTTACACTGATTTCTGGGGTCCCTTGGGAGACACCTCAATGTGCTCCACATGATGGGGAATGGAAACTAACCAGAGCACAAACAATAGCAATGTGAGAGGCAGGGTAACCTAGTGGGGTCTTTTACTCAGTTTTTACGGGGTCAGGCCAAACCAAAAACCAAACAAGAATGTCCAATAAATGATTTTATTGAATACAAATCTCATGCACCAACGTGATCATGCACACACGCACTCAAGAGCTATTAAGAAACAAAAGAGAGGAAATTGGATAAGGGAGCATGGGAGGGGTACAGTTGGGATAATACTGCACCTTTTCCTGAAGTCCTGGGTCCGGAAAGGCAGCGGAGAAGTGGGGCTCAGCACGGAGAGGGCTGAGGGGATCACTCAATGGACAGAGCAATGGTCTGCTGGGGTAACTGAGAGTGATCCAAAGAACCACTCAAAAACTGGGACTATTTGTAGGGGAAAAAGTACCGGGAGGACTAATCCTTTCCCAGGGAGAACAATGGGTGTTGGAGTGATAACAAAGCTCCACCATGGTAATTTCCTTTGTGTGATAGGATTGTAAGGTGTCGCCAAAGTCTTAGGATCTTTGGCTGTGTTAGTTTGTAGTGCGACTTCATTTAAATGGTCCTTGCCTGATGGAATATTTGCTCAACTTGGGGCAGACACGCTAATCCCCTCAAGTCAGTTTCTCAGGGGCTGAGGACCCTTTGTTTATTGTGGGTTTGCACAGCTTGAGGTCTCCTGGGGCTACGTGACTAGGGATTTTACTGGCCTGACCTGGTTTTTCATCTTTTGACCATTACTGCCTACATGCCCATCCAGGCGACCTCTCAGACACATTGAATCATATTTTAACATCAAAATTGTAGACTCCGGGACAGGGTTTTCTAGTGAGATAACATAGTTCTTAGAGAGACAGCAACTTGTCACCAAGGTCTTTCTCCAAACTAGACAATCTCTATAAATGTAGGTCTCCTTTGAGCTTCCCTTCACCACAGTCCACTTCAGCGTGCTCCTTTACAAGTTCCCCATGTCTAGCTGTCCATGGTTGCAAACAGAATGCTATGTGTTTTCTTCTGATTCAATGTGACCCTCATTATTTATTTATTTTAGTATTATTTATTAATTTATATTCTACTGTTCTCCCATAAGGGACCCAAACCAGCTCACACCCTATTAAAACAATACAGTTTAATTGCTTTATGGTGGGCTTCAATGGCTTTGCCCATTTTCTGAATCATTCAGTCCTTTTAAAAAAAATCCTGAAGATTAACTGAACATCTTAATTAATTCTAGCTAAACAGTCATCACTTAGCAGAAGCTCCTGACCAGGTGACATTATTACTTAATGAGGAAATTACTCTAAAGCTGTTAACAACAGCACAGAGCTCCCCATGGGGTATGCCATGAATTTCTCCTCACAAGAAGATACAGAGAGACCAGATGCTCCCCACTTCTAAGGATGATGTTTTCAGGCCTTAACTGGGGAGTAAAACTGGTGCTTGTTTATATGAAACGATGTGTGTATGTGTGATAAAGAGCTTGTTTAAATTTATCATTTGAGAATAATCAAATAGTAGGATAAATATATGTTAATTGAGGTGAACTTTGCTCAGGTCTTTGGAGCATATAGTCATGAATATTTTATTTAGAAAACAAACTGGTGAGAAACCGTGTGAATCAAACTAGAGCTATGTGTCTGTTCCTTGAGCCTATTTCCCTTTGTCTGTACATACAGTCCTATATAGGCATGCAGTCCTATACTGAAAAGGGAAAGCATGACTCCACAGATTGTTCATCTGCAATAAATATCTTTAATCACTGAGTATTCTGGCTCCAGCTTATAGAAGTTGGCATTCAACAATATCTGGAGAACCACAGGTTCCTTGTCCCTGAGAACAAAGTTCAGAACTGGAGAGATATGTTCTACGACAAGAATAGGTGCTATCCAACATACTAAATGTAGTTTTAGTTTCTCATAGAAACGTAAAAAAAAAAAAAGTCATATAACATTATATCTGTCAGTAGATATCCCTATTATTTCTGACCCCCCTTCCTCTCTAAGTTGAGCAAATGGAGTCTCACCTACATAAAACGGTAATTTAGTTTAATATGATGATGAGATAATAGTACTGCTTTGTCTACTCCACCATTACTCACAAAACTCTCCTTCCATTTAACAGATGGGGTACAGTTATATTCTCAATATTTTAATGTTGAAACTGAGTCATCAGTTATACAACATAGACTTTTTGGTCCAAAGGAGAGATTATTCAATTGTAGCAGGTGCTAAATATATAACGCAGTATGACTGCACAGTTCTTAAAAGATGAGGATGGGCTAAAATCACTGAGGTTTAATCTGCAATCCTATATATGTTTCCCTGGGAGTAAGTTCCATTTATTAAAACTAGAGCCTCTTCAAAGTAGACACCCGTGGTATAATGACGTTAATTTGGAATACTCTTTACAATTACCAGGCAATAAGCCTCATCTGCTCTTTTTATATGTATATAGATGATACATGTATCTTCCAAAAGCTTGTGAAGTAGTGAAAGACTGGGATCTGTTAATGCATTTTTTAGAAGACAAGGAGATCAACATATCAATTATTGCTTTTGACTATTAATATATGGAAAACTTAGCAAAGGAAGTAATGCTTTTTAGAATACATTTGTACAACATAGGCTGTTATATTAACTTTGGTCTATAGTCTGCATTAGGGGAGTTGGAAGCCAATTTTATTTTATATTTAGTGTGGCGGTAGGAATAATTGTGTGCATGCTTTAGATTAGTGTTGGGTGGTGGGGAGAGGTATGAGATGTAGTTGAGTAGTTATGAATTGTGGTTTGTTGTGTTATGTTGTATTGTGTCAAGTAGTTGTTTTACAAGCACACACACACACATATGCTTGTGAAGCAACTTCATGTTTTCCTTAGCTGTAGAGTGGTATGGGTGAAAATGTTTGTTTCAATTTGGTTTTGATCAGAATTCTCCAAAATTTGCAGAAGTCAAATGTTGCAGAAAGTGAAAACAACACATTTTTCTATCCTTAATTTTGGACAAGATGTTTAAACCTGTAAATGTTTTTATGTGACCCTATATTCCATTGATTTGCTAATGATTAGTTCTTTACTATTTTCTTTGAAATTCTATACACAGCATCTCTTTCTCCTGCCATCTGGTCACAGCTTCCGTAAAAAGGAAGAAGGGAGGGGTGAAAAAATAAGGAATGTAGCAGCAGCATCAAAACTAACTGTTTTTTATTTTAACATGAGCTTTCATGGATGTAAACCCATTTCTTCAGATGCAGTACGAAGTCATATTAAAACTTCAGTTTATAAAGCATATTTATAAAACTGTGGAAATGGGATAAAATGTAATAGGATCCAGAAAGACACAAATCATCCCCATTGCTCTAAATTTTCAAATTGCTGGGTGAGGTGATACAGGCCTTTAAGATCCTTACAATGATCAGTTAATGCTGATTATGAAAGCAATAATAGCAATAGCATGTGTATTTCTATATGGCTTATCAGCTAAGTGTTCTCTAAGCAGTTTACACTGTGTTAGCTAACTGCCCCCAAGAGGCTGGGTACTCATTTTACCGACCTGCAGATTGATGGAAGGCTGAGCCAACCTGGAGCCCGGCAGGACTGAACTCACAATCTTGTGGCTGCAGTACCGGAATTCAACCACTACACCACCAGGGCTTCTGCTTACCAAAAGTTTCCCTGCTTTCAAAGTTCTCTCAGAAAATTCCTTTTGCTTTATGTCCAGTAGCACGGACTTTTGTATTAATATATGTAGTGCACTAATGCAATTCATATTTATAACTGCTTTCCTTGCTGTATAAATTTTTGTGCAGATTTTTGTATTAATATGAACACTTTGTGCACATTTTAAAAGCTATGAAAAGTTATTAATTGCACTGCAAAGATCATAGGGAAGGATAGGGAAGGTCATAGTGAAGAATGGATTTTCAGCAGCAAGTGCATCCTGGTTCATGTGTAGTGGGCAGAAGAAATTTCTGATTCTAGTCTTGTAAGTAAAAACCTATTGCAATGAAACTTAAACCTTGACCCAGGCATTGGCTACAAGGGTGCTTGTGCCCAGACCAAGACAGCTTCAACTCTCTGTATCTTTCATCTTAGGGGAGGACATGTGGTGGGCAGGTCTGCTGCCTGTGGATGAATGTCAACAGAGACATGAACATGCCTGCCACTTGTTGGGGAATGAGACAGGTAATAGTGTATCTCATAAGTAGAGAAATAACTGTTTGAAATCAGAACAGGAGCAATAACCAGTACTATCTCATTACTCCACAAACAAAGGACCTAATGGAGAAAATAAAGAAGGCTTAGTCTTTGTAAAACATATAAAGCAGGTTTGCCTACAAACAGTAAAGGTTTCATAATATAACACGGAGAGGCGAGAATTCAAATTCCTACTTAACAATAGAAACCCACTCGGTAAGCCTGCAGAAGTCAAACACTTTTGGCCCTGGAGGAAGGCAATGCAAAACATCTTCTGAATAAATCTTGACAAGAAAACCCCATGAAAGGGTCACCATAAGTTGGAGTGAACTTAAGGGCATATAAAAATAACAAAGGTTGCTATTTCTACACTAACCTCATGTGGTACAGAGAGGACTTAATGGGAAAGGGAAGTTTCAGACCTTCCAACCCACCGCCCCCCAAAAAATGTTTCTGATCTCTGATGTTTAGGTTCAGAAATACAAAGAAATAAGATCATTCACGAATTTGGACTAATTTTTCCTTCATCTCTGCTTTAAATATGTCCAACTACATGATTTAAAACACTACTTCTGTGAAGCATTGTACATGTAAAGATTTTGTAGTGGATAGAATGAGACCATTACATGAAGTAGCCAACTGGATTAGGTCATGTGACATCATAATTTATTATGCTAATTGAGAGAGAGAGAGATATTCCTGGATTCAACTGCATGTGTGATTCCAAACTATGTATTATCTATGCAGCAAATGAGCTTTGTATATATGATGATATCAATGTGTACAACAAAGCTTATTTACTATAAAAAATATTACTGATATACAGCAAAATTCAGCCCTGTCCCCCTGCTTTACACACATCCCTTCCGTATTAATAACTATCCAAGAGGATGAAAATTAAAACCACCTCTCTTGCTTTTGAAGCCCTTTAAATATTTATTGTACCTGTTTTTATATTAGTTCTTCATGGTGCCCAGAGGTGTTCAGATGGACACTTTATAAATGTAAATTGCATTGATTGATAGGCTGTGTGGGAAGCTTGGAAAAGAAAAAAAAAAAGCCTACAGAAAACCTGTTATACACTGAAAGAGGAAATTCATGAAAATATGGTGAATCGATTCTGAACTTCATCTGAAAGTGAAATGGTCCCATCAGGATAGAAAGCTGGTTGCATACATAGTGTGTCTGACTATACAGTGGCTATTCTATTATCATAGATGAGTCAACTTATGAGCTGGTCTGCATTAAAAAGAATGGTGTTGAAACCGCTGTCTGCTCTAATGGCTAAGAGAAGTTGCTTAGCATAGGACAAGCTTGAAGTCTCTGAGTATCTGTCAGAATCTCCTCTTGTTCTAATGAGAGATGACTGAAAAAGCCTGACTGGGTAACTTTAATGATGCAGAAAAAAGAAAACCTGGGAAATCAGTCAGATTTGTGCTCATAACAAATCCAGTACAATATAAATGCTGAATACCATTACAGAAATCAAAGATTACTTGGGAATGGAAGACAGAAGAGATGATCACAAAGAAGATCCAGGAATTTAGGAAATCACATTACAGAATACATTGATAAAAGGTGATTCATAGAAACCAAAATGTCAGAATGAGTGGGTGTCAAAGACAGTGTCCTTTATAAGGGGGAAAAAAATGGAAATATTAGTATGTTCATAGTACCACAGCAGAACATATTGAAAAGCAACTGAAAGATCATCCAAAAACAATAATAACCACTTTATTCTTGATAGCCTTGGTGCTTAATCAAGGGAAGCCGTGATATCACAACTCTTTCCAAGGAATATCCGGCATTGGTTAGAAATTTTCTGATATAACAACTACAGAGAGGTAAAGTTTTTGCAGTGTATTTAACTGGAATGAGCATACATGTACTATGTCTATGTTTGGCTTTAACTTACTAGGAACCACTTTTGCTGTAGCTCTTGAGGGGATTATAACACCAGTATGCTAATGGCACCCAATTCCATATCTCCTTTCCACCTAAATCCAAGGCAGCTCTTTTTCTAAATAGGTATCTGTCATCAACAATGGTCTGAATGAAAGCAAACAAAATTGAAGTTTAATCCAGGCAAGACCGAGGTACTCACAATCAGTCCAGGGGCAGATTGGGGAACAGTGATCCATTCTGGGCTGGATAGTGTGACACTCTCCTTGAAGAGACAAGTTCAATTTGGGCATGCTCCTGAAGTCAGCCCTGAACTTTGGATTTGCAAGTTTTGATGGTGGCCAGGAATGAATTTGCACAGCTAAGTCAGCGTTCTATCTGCATCCAGTCCAGGAGATGTCTGACCACGCCACAGTGAAACATGCCTTAGTTATATCCTGTTTGGACTAATGTAACACAATGTATTTGGGATCGCCTTTGCAGAATATTCAGAAACTTCAGCTGGTCTGAAGACCTCTAGCCCAATTGTTAATTGGGATTATTGACAGGAAGAATGTGAGAGCTTTGTAACAACAATGCCACTGACTACCAATCTTTTTCTGGGCACAGATAAAAGTGCTGGATGTGACCTACAAAGATCTTTGTAGGAGGCTCTTTTCTCAGTCCTACCACACTCAGAAGTTTGTTTGGTGAGAAGACAGGAGAGGCCATTCTTAATGGCTGACCCTAGGTTTTGGAAATCCCTCCCTAGGATGGTTTCCTCCTTCTTGTCCATCTGTGGGCAGGTGCAAAATTTTTCATCTGGGAACTGACAGCAAGGACATGTTATAGTGCTGTTCGAGGGAATGTTGCAATTTTTAACTGAACTGGTTTAAATGTTTTGAATACTATCAATAGTTCATTTTTTAACAAAACCATTTTGCATGGTTTTACGTATGTTTTTGTGTCTATTTTAATGTCTGTAAAACACCTAGAGTTCCAGGTCTGGGGGAAAGATGAGGTGCAGATGATGATGATGATGATGATAACTGATGATAGCTGATGATGATAGTAGTAGGGAGGTGTAGCTCCTGTCAAAAGTGATTTATGACCCTCAGATTTGATTGATTTATGACCTGTCAAAAGTGATTGATTTATGACCTGTCAAGAAATGATTGATTTATGACCTGTCAAGAAATGATTGACACCTATCAATCTCCCTCCCCCGGAAGTACTAGGGCGGGACATCCGGAAGGGGCCGTACCCCTGCCCACCCACGTGGTCCAAGCCGTCCAATGGGGCGGTTTCTTAACTGGGTTCCCATGGGGCCCCAGCGGAGCCACGTGACCCCCTCAGATCCACGCCGGCCAATCACGGGCGACTTCCGGCTCGCGCTGCCATTGGTCCAGCGGGGCCGTGTGACCCCTCGAATAGCCCGCCCCACCACCCTCGACCAATAGGGACGGACCTGGACCCCTCAGAAGCACGTGTGTCAAACCGGTCAATAGGAAGACGCCCTTTGAGAGATATATTGTGGGGAGAGAAGCGGCCATTGTTGCATGCCCGGACAAGTCCTGCGGAGACAACATGGAGGGTACTCCCCATAAGCGAGGGAATGGGAGGCGCC